>JARHVA010001302.1:1415000-1642500 GCA_037957365.1 Torreya grandis
AAAAGTACTTGTGATTAGACCATAAAGAGTGATCATTAAGAAATTTTGGAATATTTCAACACTTTTTTCATGGTTTGAAAACTTGGAATAAGCCCATTTTAGATACATTTCTCATTGAAGTACCATAAAAAAGACTCTAACTCAAACATGAACTCATGTAAGATATTTTACAAATATATTACATTGATAGACATCTATGTGGGTTCTAATAGGGGTAGTTTGGGAATCATTGGTTATGGAATGGAGATTTGATAGGGTTAAAATGACTCTACATAAACATTTTGATACACTCCTTGATGGAGGATGATGCCAACCTAATATCTCAAATATGCCTAAGGTGTCAATGAATAACAATCCACTTAGGGAACATGAATAATATTAGACATACCTGATTCTAAGCCACACTAGTCATCATGAAGGTTCTATGGAGCTCATAGTTAACTAATTTTTGTAAATAATACCCCTCTCCATGTGTTCAAGTGTCTTAGGGACCAAGGGTGGCTAGGATATCCAACACAAACATCAACAAGGAAAAGGGCCCAGTTTTTTACCATAATTTGCATCATGTTATTTATTTTACCTGCATATTCCATTTTTACCACTACCCACCAATTTCCATTACCAACTTAGCTCATTGAGATAAAAATATGAAAGAATGTCCACAAAGACATACATAATATCTAACCTCGTATGATAATTATGCCAATAACAAATATTATAATGATAAATCAAATTCATTAAAGTAAATCTATCAACATCAATGATAATAATGTTCTAAAATAATAAGAATGTCCATAAGAATGTTAATACACCATCATAAATAAAACTAATAATTAGGATTAGGTAGGTGTGGTCATGATAACTTTAATTAATTGTTTTTTATTAATCTATCATACATATTATCTACCCTTTTCTCCCTTAAGGAAACTTAGGTAACCCAAAACACATATATTATTATGGTTCCTTTTATTTTGTATTGATTCTATGGGGTGGATTTCATCTTCTTCTTGTAATTTCTTAGGGTGTGGTGACTAGGGTCTCATCTCCCATCCTACATACCAAACCCATACATATTATGAGGGATATGAATTGATGGTAGTTGTTACTAAGAGAATAGAAAAATTCCCTATAAAAGGTTTCATGATAGTAAGGGGTTTATCCATAATGTTACACTATCAGACATCACCCTTAGAGTCTAAATTTATGATAACACTTCACTAAGACCTTTATATCTGAAGTGGCCATGGAGGAGCTAAACCTTCTTGTGAATTTCCATTTTAATTCTTCTATATATTTTGATCCCCATGTAATGCAAGGTATATTGGGGACCATTTAGAAAAGCCATGTCAAAATTTTAGATTAAGACCTTCAATCTTAAACAATTTGTAATATGGGGGAAACCAACCTCCCCTAAGATTTCATGACATACCACTTGAATCGAAGGTTAATATATTAACTTATTCCCACTTTTTATGAGGTAGATACATGGGCTGCAATCACATTGCACACTTATTCTTCCACTAAAAATAGGTCTTGTTTTTTATCTATATTATTGATGGATTATTGTCTCATACCCCATGTTACATGTTACATCTTACACATCAAACAAATCAAATTATCTTTTCATTACATATTTATGTGATGAGGCATTGCTCTACACAATTTTTGGGTCATTTTATCTCATCTTAGTGTTATGCTAGTCAATTAAAAATAATTTAAATCAGGTCCATTTAAACCCAAATCTAATTTCAAATCAATCATCCCTATTATCTCTATTTTTAACCTATTCTTATTTTGAGTTAACCATTCTAAATATCCATTTTGATAAGATAATTTAACCTAGTCAAAGTGTTCAAGTCAAATCATGGTCTATCTCAACCATGTCCAATTAATTCCAAATTAATTGAACATCTAAATTCAAAATCATACCCTTATATTTACATTAAATATCCCACACATATTGGTTTATAATGATTAATTCACGTCATTTATCCTTTATTACATTTACATCAATAAAATCTGACATTTTTAGGGCCAAACACATCGAAACTATCCACCCTATTCGGGGCCAAGCACATCAAAATAATCTACCCTCTTTGGGGCTAAGCACATCAAAGCATTCTTCCCTCTTTGAGGCTAAGTAGATCAAAAAAATATACCTTCTTTAGGTCTAATCACATGAAAACACTGGCCCTCTTTATGTCCAATCACATCAAAATAATCCACCTTCTTTGGGGCTAAGCATATCAAAACAATCCACACTCTTTGGGGCTAAGAACATCAAAGCAATTTTCCCTCTTTGGTGTCAATCACACCAAGTCAATTGAAAATTTTTAATGATAATCACATCAAATAAGTCCACTCTATTTAGGTCCAATCTAATCAAATTAATTCACCCTCTTTGGATCCAATTACATCAAACCCAATTTTATCACATGTATCCTTACTTGGAGGCATAATCCAACACAATTTGAGTCATGACATCTTGATGCCTATTTGTGCAGAATCCTAATGAATCCCACAATCCTAGTCATGTTCTAACATCATAATTCATAATTCAAGATGTGATAGAGCAACTCTTATGTCTTAGCCAAAAATTATTCCACTTTGTATCTACTCTTGACATTTCATCCACTAGTCTAAAATCTAATCTAGCCTTAAAGCCACAATAAATCCAAAAATCCATGCATATTATGTAATTGAACCTCCAAGGGTCATCATATAATAAATAACTAAGTAAACCAAAGTATGAGAATCACTCAATAGGGATATGTCATGATCTACTTCCCAATCACAATCAGATTCATAAACTTTCATGTCAAGGTAAAGAAAACCAACCCATCTTTGACATTTTTATAAAATCACTCATCCTTGACAAGTTACCATTTGATTATCGACCCCTATTTGATGAAATAACCATATTTTATGATCCCATTTTCAAATAACCAATTATTTCTGAATAGTCCATATTTCATCCATTGTAAGAGATTCCCCATTTTATAAAATCCATTCATCCTAAAGCCTTCATTTCTAAGAGAAAATTGAAAAAGGTGCTTGTGTAAAACATAATGTAACATGCCATATTTGTTTCCATTTATAAATAATAAATATGTTCCATTTTGGAACCAATATCAAAATCAAGTTCCATTTTATAAATAACACCAAATTTAACATTAGAATTAGATTCAAGATCAACGTCATCATCCAAATTAGATTTAACAACATCATCAACACCCTTATTAACATCAACATTATTATTAGCATTAGTCCAATTAACATCAAATTTTCCATTAAAATAAACATCATTATTAGCATTAGTACAAGTTGCATTATATTTAGTATCAACATTGGAATTAACATTAATATTTCACAACATCAGTTACACACCTTCTGTAGATCATATTGAATACATCAATGCTCCTTCCATAGTTTTTTAGGAAGTTTATTTTGACATTGAATTAAGTTCTCATAATATTCTCTGTAAGTATTGTGCTGCATTTTATCCTTCCATTGATATTACTTATCCTTTTCACATTATCCATCTTATGCATTACCTTGACATCTAATTCCCCTCACTCATTGATTAAGTAAGATAAATTCACACATTATTGGACTTATTTCATAGTGGAATATCTATTTAAAAATTTATGGGGATCTAAGAAAACATTTAGATAGAAGAAACATTCCCTAGTGAAACCTTGTTTATGACACTATGGGATAATTCATCAAAGCAAAGTCTAAAATCAACATCTCCTAATGAAACCTTGATTGAGGCACTAGGTAAAATCAACTTCAAAATTAAATTTCCCTTAGTGAAACCTTATTTGAGGCATTATTTCAAAATCAAAATAAACATTAGAACAAAAAAAAAGACTCAATTGGTGAAAACCTATTCGAGGCACCAATAGATGAACAAATAAGTTCTTCATTTCTTGATGAAGACATCATTGAAGTTATATTATAATATATGATAATCTAAAGATCATATAGATTGTAGTAATTTTTAGGATTAAGGAGCATAAAAATATTTTGCTCTTTTTTAGAGAATTTTTAGAGGTATTTGACCCCCCAACATTAGGAAACATGTATGTCACAATTAGAACATCCAACATCAACAATGATGTGTGTGATTATTAAGCCTAATTTATAAATCCTCTTAAAATCACATCCTTTATCTAAATATTATATCATACTATAACATCGGATCCTCCATCTAATCCCTATCCCACCTCACCCTCCATGATAACACACTCTTTAATATAGACTATAAAGAAACCTTGTTTAGAGGTTCAAAGGAAGCAAACTCAATAACCAACAAAGATCACAATAACATAAGTGTAGTCCACACCAATAGCATGATTTTAGTAGAGAATATATCCAAAGTGGGTATGGGTTATACATCACATGGTAAATATTATGCATCTTGTAATCCCCCATTTTGTTGACATTCTAAAAAAAAAAATTCAAATCAAAAATTAAAAAAGAAATATTTAGTCCAATGGTGAAAACCATACTTATGGCACCTTGGGAAAGTACCATTATAAAAAATAGGTTTTTGGTGTCATGCATAAATAATTTAGTGTCTGCAAGTACATTGACACTTGGGGGCAACCCCGTGTACATATGAATCGATTGCATTCAAGCCATATTGGACATTCAAGGTCTATATAAATCCAAATATATTTTTTGCCCATCATCTCATGCCCATCAGTCTTCCAATTTTGACCTTGTTAAGGAAGTGTATGAAATATTGAGGTCTATTTTGGAAAACATCATGGCATATCCTCAACATGAAGATTCAATAATTGGACACTTAGTTCCTACATGACATTGTCCATAGAGATTCCTAGTCCCTTCCATCATCATATATTTTCATCCAACATTATCCACCCATCTATTACCATTTCCACATTTCTAGTGATAGAATGACTTTTCCCTTTACTAGTGACCCTTTGTATATACTTATTATGAAAATAAAAGCATTGAGATAATCTAATTATCTTAAATAATTAGAAAATAAAAAATTATAAAATTTAAGAAAGGATAACAATCTCCAAAAGAGTTATAAAACCAAAAAATAATAAAAAACATTTGTCTTATCCTAAATCTAGCCTACAATCTTCAATAAATCATTGATCCAATCATTTTAGAAATGATTGCAATGTGTCCTTCCTAAATCTATCCTCTTTGGGGAAAAGTCATCTATCCAAGCTCACAATTCTCACCTTATTTGGGGAAAATCAAAGCATGCATCTTATTTCAAAATATTTTACTCTCAATCTGTCCCTTGAATGCATCCTTTCTTGGGGGCACTATCCAATTATAATTATCATTGAGACTTCAAAAATGGATTTTGACTTGATTAAAGATAAGATATTTGGGCACTAAGTTGAATCCCCTAGGTGGTTAGTTTCTCCATAGTGATACCTTGATGAATAAGAAATGTGAGAGTTCTAATTATTCTTTGGTTTCTATAATTAAAAAACATAATATATCTCCAGATGTTTTGACTTACCCACCTCTAGATAATGAAGTAAATAGTTATGTTAACAACCAATCAAGGAAGGGAAATATAAAACAACTAGATGTTGATCATCTTTGTATTTATTATAATACTAATACATTAATGTTACTACCAAAGATAACAAGAAGATGATAACATAAACACTAACAGTATCACAACTCATAATCAAAAAATAAGACAAAGTAATATAATAAAGGCAAAGGTTGATAAAAATATGCTAGAATATAATAATACAACTAATACCTAGGGCAATAATGTTATTATTGATAATTTGGCCTCTTAGGCCAAATATCAACCCCTATAGTTTAAAAATTTACTTGTCATGTCCTTTGAGGTTGTGTATAGTTACCTTATGCCTTGTAAAGTCCTTATAATAACATTTTTCAAGCCTTGGTTAACATTGTTTAAATTTGTTTTTATGTAATTAAAGTAAGTGTTATTCTTGGCTTTATGGTTATATAATCATTTCTAGCATGGTCAAGTGGGACTAAGGGGGGTTAACTAGTCTAAAGAGGTCATGTTGAAACATGTAAAGTGGTATCCAAGTCATAACACACTTCCTATAGTATATAAAACTCCTAGGAAGGTGGTATATTAACTTTATAAAGTTACATTCTATATACACATAATAATTTCAAACTTTTATCGATTACTAACACTTTATATCTTGCAAGAATCCATCGAGTCTCAATCTCTCTGAGTGTATGCCTTACGTTAAACATGAAATATACTGAGAGGGGGGTGAATCAGTATATTATATATCTTTTACTTAATCTAATTTCTTTTCTTTAACCAATTAATCACACATTCAAGATATGTAATAAAACTAAAACATTAATATGCACCACACAAGAGAGAGAGAGACAAGATTTTTACATGGAAACCCAAAGTGGGAAAAACTAGGGAGAACAATCTCAAGTATATGAATGAACACCAAATAAAATTACAAAGTTTGTAAACACCAAATTATAGGAGTACCAACCCCTTTTCCAATTACCAATACAACTATTTGTGAGCACCAACCCATAGGATCACCAACCCCTTGCAAACATTTATGAGCACCAACCCCTCTTCTATATAAAACATAACTATCTCTCAATGTGGCTTACTCAACAAATGATAGAACTCTACAATATACCCTAATTTTATCTCCTCTAAAACAAATAAAAACCATGCACTCTCTTGTATATTAAAAATGGCTTCTCAAGCCTTTATTTATAGATTTCCAAATGATCTTTGGAGTTCACCCTTTGTGACCCTTCAATCCTCATGAAAAATGGCACCAAACTTGCATGACCCTTATTATCCTTGCATTTGAAAATTCAAATGGTGACCATTCATAAGCAAATGCATCCTTTCCTCTTTTGTCTTCATCTTGGTGACTTTTGGTATTCCTCAAAGGGTCCCTTCATGGAAAAATGCACCATACCCTATTCTATCTTTACATGGTGACTCTTGGAATTCCTCAAGATGACTCTTCATGAGAAAATGCATCCCATTCCTCTTTTGTCTTTACACCATGACTCTTTTACTTCTCCATGGGCCCTCTTTTGACTTATATGCAACCAAAAATATATTCATTAATATTAAATAAATATTAACACACATTAACCAAGATATAAATATTAAAAACACCATTAAATGTAATGAGGCCTTTATCACCAATGCTAGACCTTTGACATCAATGACAATATTTCCAATAATCTCCCCCTTTGTCATTGATGGTAACCTCAAGTTGAAACTACCACATTCTAAAATCTATACTGTACATGCCAACCTACACATATTTCCATTTAAAAAACATATAGCAACTCCCCCTTATTGTAGCAACATGTACCTATTCCCTATACCTATTTTAGCACATGTTTCTATACCTATACCTATTTCTATTCTTCTCCCCCTTTTCCATCAATGGCAAAGGGCCTATATTAGAGCTAACACTTAGCTCCCCCTCAATTGATGTTGATACTCAATGGTAGGAAGTAAAATAAATTACTCCCAACTTCTCTTGTAAATACTCAAATGTGTCTTTTGTTAGTACCTTATGAAAATATTTGTAATCTACTTTGTAGTACTGATATATTCCATCTTAACCTATTGATCTACAACCCACTCTCTCAAGAAGTGATCTCTGATGGGAATATGTTTTGTTCTTGAATGCATCACTTGGTTCTTTAAAATATTAATATCACTTGTGTTTTCATAAAAAATAGAAATAGGTTCATCATATTTTACCTTGATATCTTCCAAAGTTTTCTTCATTCAAAGCACTTGAGTATAACAGAATACTGCTGTAATATATTCTGCTTCAACTGTAGAAAGTGATACTAAATTCTAATTTTTCCTTAGCCATGATACTAAGCTATTACCAATAAAGAAGGATGCTCCACTTGTACTCTTTCTATCATCCAAGCAACCTACCCAATTTGAATCTGTATAAGCAACCAAAGTGAAATCTCTACCTGTGAGATAACACAATCCATAATCCAATGTCCCCTTGATATATCTGAATATTCTCTTCACCAACTAAACATGAGTATATTTTAGAGATGACTGATATCTTGCAACCATACCTAATTTATGCATGATGTTTGGCCTTGATGTTTTCAAATATAAAAGACTACCAATCATAGATCTATACAAATATTGATCTGTAATAGGTGAATCTTCATCCTTGCTCACCTTATTTATTATACTCATTGGTGTGCCAACTGATGTACAATCCTCAAAACCAAATTTATAAAAAATTTCCTTGGCATATTTACTTTGAGATATGAAAATTCCTTTATCTGACTGAAATATTTGCAACCCTAAGAAAAATGACAATTCTCCAAGCATAGACATCTCAAATTCTTTTTGCATATTATCAAAAAATTATTTTGTCATCTTTTCAATGTTTCCTACAAAAATTATGTCATCAACATATACCACAACAATCAATTAATTCTCACCTTCTATTTTGATGTAGAGATTATTGTCAACAAATCCTCTTTTGAAACCTTGATCTTATAGGTACTTATCAAGTCTTGCATACCAAGCTCTGGGAGCTTGTTTTAATCCATAGAGTGCTTTCTTCAATTTGCATACATGGATACTAATATTTGAGAGAATAAATCCCTCAGGTTGCTCAATGTAGACCTCTTCTTCTAGATTCTCATTTAGAAAGGTAGATTTGACATCTATCTGAAACACTTTAAAAATTTTAAACACTGCATATGCAAGAAACATTCTAATAGCTTCTAGCCTTGCCACTAGTGCAAAAGTTTTTTCAAAATATATTCCCTCAATTTGAGCATATCCTTTACATACTAATCTTGCTTTATTCCTGGTCACTTCTCCTTTTTCATTCAACTTATTCTATAAACACATTTTTTTCCTATCACATTGTGATCTTTTGGTCTAGACACTAATTCCCAAGTATCATTCTTTTCTATATGATTTAATTTTTCATCCATTGCCTTAACCTAATGCTTATCATATCTAGCTTTTGAAAAAGTTTTAGGCTGAATTTTGGATAATAAAGAGAAATTAACTTGCTTAGATTCACTTACCATCATTCTTCTAGTGTGAATTCCTTAATTTATGTCCCTGATGATGTCACTTTCATTATGATTTCTTTGGACATATTTGGATGGAGTTTTGGTGTCCTTTTCTCCTTCTTCTCATCTTCATTTGATTCTTCAAAATCGTCCTCTTCAATAATTTTAGGAATGTCTATTGGATCACTGATTCTTTGTGTTCCTTCTTCTATCCTGACACTTGCACTTTCAAATATTTTCTTGGTTCTTTTTTTATAATATTTATAAGATTTATTTTACAAGAATAACTAAAAAATATACCTTTATCTGCTCTAGATTCAAACTTACCTAGTTTTCATCAGTTCTCTTTATGAAGCTTCTGCTACCAAAAACTCTAAAATAATCAATTATTATTGATTTGTCTTTCCATAACTCATAAGGAGTCTTGTCACTATTGACTCTCAATAATTCTCTATTATGAATATGCAATATTATAGCAACTACCTCTCTCCAATATTTGTTTGGTATCTTGGATTCATTTAGCATTGTCCTTGCCATCTCCTGAACTATTTTATTTCTCTATTTAACTACTCCATTTTGCCATGGAGTTCTGGTTGCTAAAAAATATCTCTTTATTCCATGGTCTTCAAAAAACTCAATAAACTGATCTGACATGAATTATCCTCCTCTAATTTTAGGTACTTAATCTTCAAACTATTTTCCTTCTCAACTAATACTTTAAAATGTCTGAAAGCTTCTGATTTTTTATTTAAAAACATTACCCAAGTCATACGTGAAAAATCATCAATAAGCAACATGAAATATTTTTCACCTTGAGTACTTTGAGTTCTCATAGGTCCACACAAATTAGTGTGAACAAGCTCTAACATCTGAGTGGTCGAGTACTCTTTTGTTTTGAACCATATTTTGGCCTGCTTCCCATGCTGACAAGGTTCACAAAGCATGTTGGATGGCTTTGTAATCTTTGAAAGATTTCTAACAATTTGTTTCTTGTTGATGTTGACAATATTATCAAAATTTATGTGTCCCATTCTCTTGTTTCATAGCCAAATTTATTTAATTTGACTCAAACAACATCTTTGACCTTTGATGTTTGATAACATATAAAAATTATTGCATGTTATCTAAGCATCTACAACCAACACATCTAAATCTTTTTTCCTAATTTCACAACCTTTCACATAAAAATTTAGTGTGTGCCCTTGATCAAAAATTTGACTTACACACAAAACATTATGCTTAAGACCTTATACATACAAAACATTTTCAGTTTTAGTTCTACCATTATCCAAACTTATTGTACCTTTTTGGCAATTCTGGCAGTAGTATTATATCTAAATTTAACTATGCCACCATTGATCATATTAAAGGTTATGAACTTGATCTTGTATCCTATCATGTACCTGAAACATACACTATCAATTAACCATGTCTTTTCTTCATTTCTTGCATACAAATTTGTCTATACCAACATAGATTTTTTAGGTTATTTCTTTTGCCATGAACCTGCCTGAACTTTCTTCTTGATGAATGGAGCCTTAAAACTCTGATCCTTCTTGAATGAATAAAAAATGCTTATATAGTACCAAGCTATGTGTCCAAATTTATTATACTTGTAACATATTATGGCCTCTTAATTAAAGACTGATAGAGGATCAAAAGAGTTGTGGCTTCTACTTGACTCTGCATTAGTTTCCTTCTCCTTATTTCTAAAATTGTTAGCCCTTTTTTGACATTCTATTTTATTATGACCATATCCATTACAATAAAAATAGTAACCATAAAAATAATACCTATTTGTGTATCTTTGAATTGATTTCCTTTTGTATCTTTGTTCCTTCTAGCCTTCTTTATTTGAGATGTCCTCTATATTTTTAACTTCTTCCCCTTTTATTTCCTCTTTTGTAAGAGCTTCAACATAGCTCTTTACTTTTTCTATATTAACCTTGTCTGTGAAATTAGTGGGCTACCCTTTCTCTTTTTCAAATTTGATACCTATCTTATCTGAAATTGATCTTTGACTTTATAATATATTATTCAACATATTAGTGCTATTCTCAAATTTTGAATCATTGGCTACTCTATCATTAATTACTTTATTTGTTTTCTCAAGATCTACTTTTAAAGAAGCAATTTCAATAACATACCTTTCACATTCTTCACTTAATTTTTTCAACTATGCCGTTAGATATTTTTCATTCTTCTTGACTTCTTGAAAGTGTGCTTGTAGATCTTCAATTGTTTCCTTTGACACCTTTTCATTTATCTCGATCTAGAGCTTTAATCTTCGATTCTTCTTCTCAAGATATTTTAAATATTCTAAGGCAAAAATAATTTCTCCTTCTAGATTTACTTTGGATTCATCTTATTTTTCTTCTTGATCATCTATAATTTTACTTGAGAAGGGATATTTATGTATGGCCATGAATAGAATCTTTTCTTCTTCTGAATCACTGACTCCACTATCTTTAGTTGAGCTAGGATCTTTAAAATATAAATGTTTCTTCTCGAATCTCTTCTTGAATTTTCCTTTGAAATTCTTATTGTATTTAGACTTTCCTTCTTCATTATCACCATTACCCTTATTTGGGCACTTAGATGTAAAATGTCCAATCTTTCCACAAATAAACATTTAAAAGGTAATTTTCCTTCATATTTATTTGTGCCCTTTTTTGGCTTGCGAATGAATAGATCTTCATTGTCATCTTCATCATCACTATAACTATTACTTGATTCTTGAATCTTAGCCTTTTCTTTCTTTGATGTCTTGAAAGTAGCTTCTCTCTTTGTGGGTTTCTCTTGTTTGGTCTGCATCTCATATGCCATAATAATACCATGTAGCTCATCCATCTTTAGCTTGGCTAAATTCTTCATCTCTTCAATTGCCAAAACTTTTGCATATTATCTCAATGGTAGAGATCTCAAAACTTTTTATACTACAATTGATTCTTCTAACTTTTCTCCAAGACCTTGAATCTGATTAACTATTTGATCAACCCACAAAAGATAACTTTATATATTTTCTTTCTCTTCCATCTTCAAACTCTCAAACTATCTTCTAGAATTTTGAATCTTAGCTTACTAAACCTTTCCATCACCTTTGTGAATATTCTCAAGTTTTACCCAAGTTTCATGAGCAGATTTACATTGCATAACTTTAACAAATTTTGATTCACATAAAACACATAAAATAATATTTAAAGATTTAGCATTATTTTCACTTGCCTTTTTTTTTATGTTAGATTAGTTACAAGTGTCTATGGCTCTTCATATTCCTCCACCACTACTTGCCAAATGTTGAATCCAAAGGCCATCAAATAAGTCTTCATCCTTATGCTCCAAAAAACATAATTTGTCCCATCAAACAAAGGTGCTTTATTTTTATAAAAAAAATCATGTGATCCAGCCATGGTGCTTTCCCGATCTGCCTTCAAGCTGTAAAACTTTTTTCAAAGGAATATACTCTGATACCAAATTTTAGGCATGAAATATACTAAGAGGGGAGGGTGAATCAGTATATTATATATATTTTACTTAATCTAATTTATTTTATATAACCACTTAATCACACATTCAAGATATGCAATAAAATTTAAATAATAATATGCACCAGATAAGAGAGAGAAAGACACCAAATTTTTACATGGAAGCCCAAAGTGGGAAAAACCATGGAGAACAATATCACGTATATGAATGAGCACTAACTCAAATTACAAAGTTTGCAAGCACCAAATTATAGGAGAACCAACCCCTTTGTTGAGAACCAACACAATAACTATTTGTGAGCACCAACCCACAAGAGCACCAACCCCTTGTGAAGATTTATGATCACCAACCCACAAGAGCACCAACCCCTCTTGTGTATAAAACACAACTATCTCTTAATATTGCTTACTCAAAAAATGATATAAATCTATAATATCTCTTACTTTTCTCTCCTCTAAAACAAATACAAACCATCCACTCTCTTATATATTAAAAATGGCTTCTCAAACCTTTATTTGTAGATTTCCAAATGACATTTGCAATTCACCCTTTGTGACCCTTCAATCCTCATGGAAAATGGCACCAAACTTGCATGACCATTCATATCCTTGCATTTGAAAAGTCATAAGGTGACCCTTCATAATCAAATGCATCCTTTCCTCTTTTATCTTTATGTTGGTGACTTTTCATATTCCTCAAAGTGTCCCTTCATGGAAAAATGTGCCATACCCTCTTTTGTCTTTACATGGTGACTCTTGGAATTTCTCAAAATGAATCTTCATGAGAAAATGTGTCCCATTCCTCTTTTGTCTTTACCCTATGACTCTTTGACTTCTCCATGGGCCCTCTTTTGACTTACATGCAACCAATAATATATTCGTTAATAATGAATAAATATTAACACACATTAGCCAATACATAAATATTAAAAACACCATTAAATGAAATGAGGCCTTTATCACCAATGCTAGACCTTTGACATTAATGATAATATTTCCAAAACCTTAAGGGGTGCACCGAGAAAGGGGTGGGTAAACCATTGGTGCTTCATAGGATTGTTGTCCCTTTTGCCACTTATTATCTACACACTTGTATCTTAAAACCATTAACCCTAAACTTGTTCTTCTCTATTGTACCTATTCTAGGAATTTACTACATTTTATCCTCCTTTTCCTCACATAAATCCCATTTTATTAGTTATCTATGATAGGTTGATTGGGTTGAACCTATACAATTTCAAGATATTTTCACTTAAAAATTAGGTTATCCTTTGGCCGACCTAGCTTGGGACCTAGTGAATTATTCTCTAAAATTGTGCTAGGTGGATTGGAATTTTTAGAAGGGTCAAGGGTCAAATCCACCTATAAATACAAGTTCATTTCCATCATTTATCAAGGAGAAGAAAAAGAAGAAGTAAGAGAAAATGAAAATATTATTATTGACCATCTTACTTGAGGAATAAAGCTTAGGGTTCCATATTTTCTTTGGAGATATGGATCTTGTCTTATGGATAAGTCTTTTGGATGCATTGATAGGTTGTGTAGCCTAGAGCTGATTTGTATTTTTCATCCTTAAATACCACAAAAACCTATTATAAATCACCTTGGCCAAGGGAGAGATTGATTTTCAATAGATTCATCTTCAAAGGTAATTTTATAACCAAATATTTCATCCTAGAAGAAGTTTTTCAAACTTCTTTTATATTTGGGCAATATGGGAACATTTTCAAGTATGTGGATATACCTAATTGTAAATGAGCCTCTAGATTTAAGGGCTAGCTCCCTACATGTATCTTAAAATTCTCTTATCTATGAAAAATAATTACTTATGGGGAAAAGAGTTAGATATTGCATGAATTGAACCTACTCTAAAGGAGCTGATGCATTAAATGTTCAAAGATCCACTCTCAAGATTGAACTCATTAACACACTAATAGACTATGAATAGAACTAATGCAGTGTCTACAATGGTTTCCAAGTAATAATGATTTATTTAGAGGTAAATTTTATGGGCTTAATCTAGAGGGAAATGAGGGTAATGATTGATTGGAAGAACTTACAGTCAACTATCCACTATATACCTGAGACATCAACCTTAAGACATGCTAGATGACCTTCAAGAAAAGTTTATTAACACTTAGGTTAAAATTGGACCTACAAAGGGAAGATGACCACCACTTATACATATAAAAAAAAATACAAAACACTAAGCACAAATTAGTAAAAAATTTCAAAAATTCTCTATTCATTACTCTAAGAGGTGAAAAATACAATTTTTGGTATAGTCTAGTCGTACTAGCCTGAGGGATCCTTGACAATACCTCAAAGGATATACTTATAGAAGAAATGGACTTTAAAGAGAGAGATTTTGGAACTAAAGAGGAATTAATTATCTCAAATCCATTTGAACCATAATTAAAATTGCCTCTACATTTATGCTCATTAAAGCTTCCTAATTTTCTAGGTTACTTCAAGTGGTTGCATAGTTACATTATTCCCTTATTGATGCTACCTGATGGTTACAATGGTGAGATCAAGTTGTTATGAAATAGGTCTTGGAATTAATGTAGTTACAACCATCAGATCAATCTTTTAGATCTTTATACTGATGCTAACTACTCTTCATTGGTTCATCATAGTGTGTAAAAGTGGAGAGAAGGGTCCTTTTCATGCAGTTGGTCTTAGAGATAAAATTGTTGGGGTTTACATGTATGCCTTCATGTCATTTTTTGAAATGCTAGATCTTGTTCAAATTGGATCATGATATCATCCCCATGTTCATAGGTCCACTATATATGGAAAAGCAAACTTAGACTATTAGTTTTCCTATAGTCATTATGTTGATGCAGACCTATAGACTATATATCCCCCTTTCTTGATTATATTAGGTCCAAAATATACCCATTATATCTTTATGGGAACCAAGGGTTCACCATATGCACATATATTTATTTTAAAAATGATGAACATAGTCACAAAATAATTCTTGTATGACACAAACCCTAAAGCTAGAAGTTCATATTATGGCAATCCCTTTATGTCCTTTAACCTGACTACATCAATGTTTCCATTTAATAGAATTTAACCAAGCTATAATTGTGATGGGATGACCCTTTTAAGACCTTATTTGATTCAGCCAAAAATTGCTTCTTTGGTTTGACTTTATCCTTAAAAAATTGCTCAGGCCAATCAAAATGCTCCAACCTATCTTTATTCCCATTAGCCTTATACATCCCCACTATCAGATCTTGAATTTTTGACCTCTTACACATGATTGATTTCCTTGGTATGAACGAATGTATTCCATTGATTTCCTACCATAGAGATCCTTTGACATGTTGAATTTCAATCGCACCATTGGATCAATATGTATGAGTGACTGCTAGTCATAGATCTCATTAGGCGCTCTTTCATATCAATCAAGATCATACTATTGGATCGTTAGCACAATTAAATGTTGATCATTAATCTAGATTAGACCCACTTTCCTATTAATGATCACACACCATTAGATCATCTGCTTAGTGAACCCACACCATCATATCTCATCTACCTTGTAGCTCTTTAAAGGGCTTTAACCCAAGTACCTTTTGATGTGTTTGACCCCAACATAAAACATTAGATCTCATGTGTCAGTATGCGAGCTCATGTTGACAATTAGATCTTGATTAAATTTAAAACTTTTAAGGAATTTTGAACCCAAACAATTACTTTATGGAGCTCAAACTTAACGTTAGCATGAACATCTTATGTTGCAGGTCCAAATTTGAATATTCATAACCTAAGATAGGAAGCTTTCACAAATTTGAAATTTGTAGAGCATGTTCCTACCATGAAGAACTCCATAACATTATAACCTTTTAGCTCACAAGGAATTTTGAGTGAACTTATCAAATACATAAGTGAGCTAGTCTATTTATTTCTAGATGATGTCTTGGTGATGACATGATTCACTTAGGCTTGTGCTTGAACCACTACTTGATATTTGAATGATTGAATTAACTTATTTAGGCCTATATGAAATATTTCCATGATCCTAACTATTCAGATGCTATGAAAACCTACCACTTGCATAAATGAATCTAAAATGACCTCTAAGACACCAAATGACATAAGGACTAAGTTAGATTATGACTAAAGCTAGAATGGAATATAAAATGACATCAAATAAACTACAACATAACCTATGACATTATAAAAATACCCTATACAATATTATGACTATAGGGGGTTGATCCATTTTGGCATGTGATAAAAATGGTCAAAAATAAGTATTCCTAACTTTATTTCTCCTTTGTAAGAATAGATAGATATTTACATTTATGCTTCTCTTCCATGCATTAGGATTTTATATACATTGACATGTGTATATGTCTTCTATGCATGTTTAGTTTTATTGTTTCTAATCCCCACTTTATGCCATAAGCTTTGGTGAGCACTAGCTTAGATTTAGTTTATTTATTATTAGTTTAGGTGAAATATCAAAGCCTAGGACCCCCTTAAGGTTATTTCATGATTGTGTTAGATTGGAGGCTTTATAACCCTCCTTAGTATGGTGTATTATGATAAATTATCCCCTAATTTGGTATAGGATATCCCCATATTGTTCTTGATCATGTTTAAAAAATGTGTCCCCAATCAGATGTGTATGGTATGATCTATCTTATCTGAGTTAGGATTGATTTATAGACATGATGCATTTCTGATTACATACATTCTAGTGAACCCAATGTGAATCTAACCCTTGCAAGATTTGTTTCACTTATTTATTTTATCATTTTTATTATCATATATTTGCAATACTAGGTCAAATATATCAACATATTTCTAATTGTTGTGTGTAAGTTTAACACATAGTTGCATCCAAATGACTCTATTTTTTCTATGCAAGTTCTTTTTCAGGTACACGATACTAGATCGACTTAGTCAACACAATATAATTTTTTAGACTTTTAGACATCTAGTCCAAACTACTAGGTCGACCTAGTCAACCCTATACACTTTCAAGCATCTAGTCTAGACTACTAGGTCGACCCAATTGACCATGTACATTTTAGGTACTCAGAAATAGGCTTATATGAAGCTTGGCTAACCCAGTTGACCCTGTTAGTAGGATTTACAAGCATTTAGAAAGGTTATTCAATAATAATCTAACTTCTTTGCATCCTCTAATCCACCACAATTCCTTTTTATCTTTCTCTCTCTTTACTTATAGTTCTATTTTTCATAGTTTATATTCTTTAAAATTGCCCCTATATAGTCAACTAGGTCAACCCTGTTGACATAGTTTTATATTCTATGTATAATTTGGAAAGCTAGGTTGACTCTGTTGACCTTGTTTAATTTCAAAATTTTTGCTTTTATAGTACATGGGTGATCATGTCAACCCTTTCTATATTCTGTATATATACTATCAACTGAATTGATACTATACTATGTCTCAAATTTGGAATTAACCCTTATATGCTAGTAATTAGCTCACACTTTCATTTCTTGTTGATTTCATGCTTAGAATAATTCACATAGTCTAATTAGGTGGTTTTCAATATACCATTTAGTTTCACCATTTTCTATTGTATGCACACATGACCAAATCATAAAATTAAAAAAAAACACTTTAATAATTGTCTACCCAAGGCCTACCTACTTGGATTTCATCATCAAGGGAGAAATCAACTTGGTTTTCTAGCCAAGTATAAACATGTGGTTAATAGTATATTCTAGCTAAGCACCCAACACCCTTATCATTATGATGTGTGAAGTGAGGGGGTAAGCCCCAATACTAAGCCTGTACCATTTCCAATACAGATCCCTTTCATCCCAAACATCTTGAAACCATCCTTAGATTGCTTTTTATTTCCTTGTTTACAACCAAATTCTTATCAAATTTAAAATTATATTCTAATAATATAATAACATTCAATCCAAGCACTTATCTTTTACTTTTCAAGTTGATTTCTTGTTCTTTTCTCAATTTGTGTGTTTTATTGCAAAAACTTATATTAGCTAGCATTGGTGCAAGGTTTTATGTTGTGTGCCTCAATTGGATCACCCTTATTGATCTAATTTATTGTTTGTTTCCTTTTAATTCTTGATTTTTTAAATACTTGTAAAATTATTCTTTTTTCAATACATAATCATTTTAGTCGACACAATCTCTAACAAGCTATCTAATTTTCCCTATTTCTTATGCTTGGTCAACCTAATCGACCCTTTACACTTTTTTAACCTCTGTCTGCTATGATAGGTCGACCCAATTGTCATTGTATAGTTTTTAGGACCTATTTCCTATGCTACATTAACCCAATCAACTCTATAATTTTTTTTTCATTCTTATTTCATTATTTTCTCATCTCTCTTTCCTATTTTAGTCTTTCTCCTTCATCATAAATTTTCTATTTAAAGGCAACATTGAGTTAAATTCAAGAAACATGATGAGTTTTATCAATCCTCATAGGGTTTCCCATATTCAGAGTAGGGATCCTCTCTTGGATGAAAGTAATGATCACATATCCACTTTCATAGTGAACTATGGGACCCCTCCTCATTCCTTTTCACAACATAATCCTCTCTTCTCTCTTAAAAATCAATCTGAATTAGAGTATATCCCTAAAATTCTCTTATTTATCTATGAGTTTCCTCAACATTGAGTAAAGGATCCTTATACCATTTACCATATTATGATTAGTGGTCAATCTGAAGAGCCATATGAACCTACTCCCACATTCTCAAATGGATTTGGAAGTACCACTTTCTTTGATTCTTAGCCTCTTTCCTTGATTATGACCCCTTATCATACCATGATATCTTCTTCTTTAACTTATTCTACCTCCATGCCTAGTATCTCCAATAATATGGTAGGTTCTACATCTAGTAGGACTCTTGTAAGATATACTATCCTTGATCCTTATACTAGTGCATTGTTTATTATCCAAAGTAATCATGCTTCTAGTGCTTCCTCTTCTCATACCTTTACTATTCCATCTTTTGCCATACAAGCAAATTTTGAAACTAATGCCTCACATTCTCATAGTTCCTCTCAAGCTCCTATCAACACCAATAGTGGTACCAAAGCCACTAATACCAACTCTAATGCTTCAAATAGTGCTAACAATTCTAATCTAACCCACCAACTCTTGTTACAATTTTTCATTTTGATCTTTACAATATTTACCAATATAAGCATCAATATTTCCTTATGCATCAATTCAAGCCACCCTAACCTTTTGTGGGTCCTTATCTCTTACTCAAGAACAAAAATCATAATGGTACCAATGATGGTGTCATGGACTCTTATGACACCATTCACACCATTCAAGCTATTGTTCGTAACCAATCTTTGGAAGTAGCTCCCCCTTCTCAATAATATATCGATCCTTATTTATCTTCACCTAATAATATCAACATTCAAAAACCCTTATTCTCAGTTAAATTACTTAAACATCTACCTAGGCCTTTACCATGAGAACTTGACCCCACTCATCCTATGAAACCTTGGTATTATCCTACCAAGTTTTGTTGGTTTCATGCTACTTGGGGTCATTCTCATGAGGCATGTAAGTAGCTTCATAATTTAGCTATGTATTTTCTTCTTGGTCCTAATTTTTATCATGATTCTATCATTTGAAAACATCAACAAGCCTATGAAATTATTTTTAAGACTCATGAAACACATACTAAATCTCAAGCCTTAAATCAAGCTAATGTTCATTTGGTTATCTATAAAGACCCTCTTCCTAATCACCAACTTAATCAAGATACCCAAGACAAGCCCACCCCTTCCACCAAAAATTTTAAAAGTCTTGTTGACCCCACTTTTCAAGAGAATGTGGTTAACATGAATAATATGTGAAGTTTGGTTTCTTTTATTTATCCTTAACCTATCTACATTCCTCTATTATCTCGCACATTTTTTATTATCCAAGATTATTCTCCAACTCAATTAAATGAGCTGGGGAAAGATGACCTTATAACCTTTGATGAACCAAATCCAAACCCTCATTTGGATAACACTTCCCATTCTATTTTTACCATCCCTTTATATTCTAACACTAATGATAATCAAGCTTCTACCAACACTTCTTCTACCAATCCTTGAAACTAACCTGGACCAATTGCTTCACCTTCTTACCATAATTTACAAACTTATTCTAAAACTTCTCCTTATTATCAATATAAATTCCAATGTATTTTGGATCCTCCTTTAGAGGACATCATTAATCATTATGTACCTATTTATACTAGCCTTCTTATGGGTTATGATGAGTGGGATCCCTTTATAGAGCTCACTAATCTCCCATCCCAAATTCCATTCCTTGAGCTTATGAGGACATATCCACATCATAGAAACCATCTTATAAAACTATTATTTGAAATGAACATCCCTCATCCTCCTCTAGTAGGATGTGAAGCAACCTTATATATATTTTAGGATACAATATTACAACAATGTGAAGATATATCCTTCCATATTGATGAAATAATGGACCCTTCTCTTTCCTTAAAATTTCCTCTTACTTCCATGATTCTTGATGATATTTTTATTCATGTGGATGATCATCCTATATTCATTAGTGTCAAAATAGGTGATATCCATGTCAAGCATGCATTGATTGATGGGGGTTATAACACCTGTGTTGCCTCTCTCAATTTTATCAAAACCCTTAGATATTGTGAATGAAATCTCAAGTCCACATACAACACATGCTAAGGATATGATTGGAGGAAAATACCTCCTTTACATTGTGTGTGTCTTCCCATTACTATCCCACCTATTACTATTCATGTAAAGGTGATGATATTTAACTTTCCTATCTCTTGTAATAGTTTACTTGATAATTCGTGGACTCACTGTATGAGAGTAGTTACTTATTTTGCCTACTAATGCATTAAACTCCCTCACAATGGAGCCATTTACAGGATTTAGGGTGACACTAACCCTTGGAATTTTGAATAATTCCAAGATTATGGTGTCTTCAAGATTACTACTCTTGAACCTTTACTTAGTGTTCCATTTCATGAGCCTCAATGATTCAAATTTACCATAAATTACACTCGAGGTGACAACACATTCAATTAGAATCCAACTACAAAAATGAAATATCTATATATAATGAGTTTTGATATAATAAATATAACCATATACAATGCTATAGCTCTATGGCTGGCCCCCATACTACCTATCTCATGGCCTCACCATGCTACCCATAGATGCCTTAGTCTAACTCCTCTACATAGAATGTTGTAAAGAAGCTATCCAAGATATCAATCCTAATACCTACCCCTATAGATGAGCTACATGAGCTTTCACCTATGCCAATTGGGCTAGGGTCATTAGATGTGTTTCTCTTTCTTATTCTTATACCTATGACATATGGGTTAGTGTCACTACATGTGTCACCCTCTCCTGGGCATGTGTTTATGTCATTTATGTCACTGTAGCTAGATATATAGCTCTCTCCTAATCAAGGGCCTACCATGCCCATGTCTCTCCTACACCCACCTCTATTGGTAGTTGAATCCCCTCTTTATGTGCTCATAATTGCCTCATGGTCTCTCTAACTAGTCTAAACTACCTTACTTGAGCTAAGGTAGATGGTAACCTAGGATCCTCCTGTGTGGTAAGGTTGTACAACATCAATAACTCATCAAGGAAATCATGGAGTTCTCCCCTCATTATGGATGCCCATATGATCTCCTCATATTATATAACACCTACAAAAATTAAACCAGTTTAATATTAGATATTGATATATCTCCAAATTTATCTATTTATAGTCTATCTTAAATAAACTTAAGCAATATTTAACCATCTCTTATTACTTGTATGTGTGTCAACCACTAATGTCTCACTATCTGCATGACCACTAAGCATGGTCTCCCCATATGTGTAGCCTCCATAAACCTCCTCTATTGGTCACCTCCTAAATTTTTTTCCTATAGATGCCACTCATACTCATCTTAGGATATGTGAAAGTAATCTCTCTATAGTCCAACTCTATCCTAGCCTGTTTACTAGGTCATCTAAGAAATTTATCATCTTTGCTATCTCCTACTCCGACTACCTCCATCAACACCATATCCTTGATGGTATCAAATAATCCCACTATATAGATGGTAGTGGTGCCTATCTTACTCCTACCTCTACCCCCATCTCCTCTCGTTCTACTACCTATCATGCTCAAAGAGTCCATGGTCTCTCATGATGTTGTTTAAGTGTTAGCCTTACCATTGGTGGGCCTAGTCCTTTTCTACCCCATGAATTTCTCATATTTTAATCCCAAAATGTGGGCAAAAATATCTATGTTATTGTGTGAGGAAAGCCCATCTATCCTAGTACTCATACCATCAGATGTGGTTCCATCTACCAGTATAATTCCCTATCACCTATGTTTATGCCAAATCTGGTATAACTATGTCCTAGCTAGGCTATGTAGTATCGATGTACCCATATATTTTCCATACTATATCTATTCATCACACTATCTATAGTGTTGGCATGTGGGGCATAGCCCATGCTATCTAGTCATATTTCCATCTCTATAACTAAGGTGACCTATCATCAACCATATGGGGAAACCCCACTAGATGATACATAGGGAAACTCTCATATATCCATGCCATTAATAATATGACTAGCCTTATCAACTTCTACGCTATAGATAAAACTCCATACATATCATGCATGAGCTGTACCTAAATGATAGACCCTAGGTCATATAACACCCTCTCCTCTAATATCTGTTGTCTCAAGGCTATAAAAAAGAGTGGTACCTTTCCATCTAACTTATGGAACAACACTCATGATATCACAAGTCTTATCATAGCATTTCAAATATATATAACATATGATATATACACATCAAACATGTTCACCCTCTAGCCTGAGTATATCCTCTTTAATCCTGTATCCCATACAACTAAATCTCTCTTATCCTCATCACTATCAAGTATCCCCATGACCACAGGTGTCCCTATTATGGGTAATCCTAAGATGGCATGAAAATACTCTAAGGTTATTTTCACCTCTATAGTATGCCCTCCACCTCCCACCTAAAGGTGTTAGTTAATTATTCTTAGTATCTTAGGAACATGAATAACAGATATGAGCTCAAGGGTATCTTACACATCTCTAATATGCCTCCTAGGCCTATATATATTAGTCTCACTCTATCCTCTATCGATAGGCACTCCAATATATTTAATAGACATGATGAATCTACCAAATTATAGAATCTTTGATTCCCTTATAATCAGGAAACAATAAAAGATGTATTAGATCCTCCATGTCATGTATAGTCAAAATACATTATTTTTAAATTTTAATTAAAAATAAGCCTAAATTGCTTTAATTTAGTCATTTTTAATAAATTTACATTATTTTTATCCTACTTGTCCCTTTTATCCCTCACTTGGTCATTTTTTGCCCTTATAACACTCTTTTGACCACTTGCATGTATTTATGTACTATTTTGGTCCTTTAGTCAACACTAGTTTGACAAAAAAATCCATATTTCTAACCTAGTTGACTTAAAAATATAAGTCAACCCTCTTATTTTCCTCCCTTTAGTACTACAT
This sequence comes from Torreya grandis, assembly GCA_037957365.1. Classification (NCBI taxonomy): domain Eukaryota; kingdom Viridiplantae; phylum Streptophyta; class Pinopsida; order Cupressales; family Taxaceae; genus Torreya; species Torreya grandis. The sequence goes on from JARHVA010001302.1 coordinate 1,439,126, forward strand.
TATCATACTAGAATTTTCTTCTCAGTTAACAAACTGTACTAGGTCAGCACATACCTACTAGGTCAATAGCATGGATTTTGTCATTTTTAGCCTACTGGGTCGACTGGGTCAACCCAATTCTTACATTTTACAAAATAAGTGCCTTCTAGTAGTTTTTTCCACAAACCCTTAAAACCCACTTCCATAATTGGTTTTTACTACCCTTAGCACCTGATTTGGTTTCATTTCAACATCTAGACATGCTTAAAATTACAAATTTATAAAAATATTTTTAAATCATGAGAGTATTCAAAGACTAGCTTAATATTTTTGAGTTGCCTACCTATAGTGCACCTGCTACCACCTCTAGATGACCCTCTCACCTATCCTATCATCTCCTTACCATTCTATCTCGTTTGATCTCTTAGAAATATTTTTCTCTCGTTCAAAAGTCAAAAATAACAAATGACTTTCATTTCACCCTATTTAAAATCACTTTTCAAAATCTAAATCTTTCAATTATTTTCCAGCAGATTCCTTATTTTACCTCTATCTTTGTTTTTTTACTCATCCATTTTTGAAAATATAAAATGTTCTAGAATCATGATGATGTAGAGAATATTTTTCACTACCATATGCCTATATTCTAAATTTTTTGATTTTTGATTATTTTTTGCACTGACTTCTACATGTTCACCTAGTGTTCTTCACATTGAATGTCTTTATTTATCTTATAGCCTACTTCTTTATCTATAACACTAAGGTGAGTAAAGGTATGTATTTTTCAATTCTATATTTTTATTTATCTTATTTTTCTAGTTACTACATTTTACTTAGCATCAACATTATGTGTTATCATGTTCTATTTCCTGAAGCACCATCTTATGTTGCAATCATATGAAACATGATGAGATTTGAGTGGGGCATATGCATACACATAATATTTTCAAAATTTTATCAATTAATAAAACTTTGTATCTTGTGGGAATCCATTGAGTCTCAATCTTTCTAAGGGCATGCCTTAAGGGGTGCACTGAGAAAGAGGTGGGAAGACCATTAGTGCTTCATAAGATTGTTGTCCCTTTTTCCACTTATTATCTACACACTTATCTCCTAAAACCATTAACGTTAAGCTTATACTTCTCTATTATACCTATTCCAAACATTTGATACATTTTATCCTCCTTTTCTTCACCTAAATCTCATTTTGTCAGTTAGTTGTGCTAGTTCCATTGGGTCAACCCTATATAGTTTCAAGATATTTTCACTTAGGAATTAGGTTAGCCTTTGGCCGACCTAGCTCAAGACATAGTGAATTAGTCTCCAAAATTGTGCTAGGTCTACTGGATCGACCCTCTTGGCTAGGATTTTTGGAAGGGTCAAGGTTAAAATCCACCTATAAATACAAGTTCATTTACATAATTTATCAAGGAGAAGAGAAATAAAAAGTAAGAGTGAATGGACATTTACTTATTGACTATTCTACTTGAGGAATAAAGCTTAAGGTTCCATACTTTCTTTAGAGATACAGATCTTGTCTTGTGGATGCATTGATAGGTTTTGGAGCCTAGAGCTAATTTGTCTTTGTCATCCTTACATACCAAAACAACCTCTTGTGAAGTACCTTGGCCAAGGGAGAGATTAAGGATCGATGGGTTCATCTTCAAAGGTAAGTATTCCTAACTTTATTTTTCCTTTGTAAGAGTAGATAGATATGAATTTGTGATTCTCTTCCATGCATTAGGATTTTGTATACATTCACATGAGTATATGTCTTCTACGGATGTTTAGTTTTATTATTTTTAACCCCCACTTTGTACTAAATGCTTTGGTGAGCATTAGATTAGATTTAATTTTCTTATTATTTTAAGTAAAATATCAAAACCTAGGATCACAGAACTATGATTGATTATTTTGCTTTTAAGTTAACTAGATGAACTAAAAACATGTAATCAATCAATGCATGCAAGGTTTATTTTATACCCAAAATAAATCTTCAATATCATTATATGAGCATAGAATAAAGGAATAAAAGGGCACCTAGATGCTACTAGGTCCCACCAGGCATGCCAAAATGTTTCTCTTAATTTTTTCTCATTTCTTAATTAAGGAAGAAGGTAAGAAACTAGTAATAAGGCTGTTGTAGAAGAACCTGGTTGTTTATGTGTGCATGATCTAGACAAGTGTGGAGAAATCCTTTTTGTCTTGGAAGGATGACCTATAGATAAGAAAACATTAAAAAAAGGGGTTGTTAGAAATATAACAAGGTGGACTACCTAGCATGAGCTAGATCCAAGAAACATGAGCTTACTAGGAGGCTATCAATCTAATCTTTGATAACAATTAAATTAAAAGAGATAAAATGAAATACTTGCATCAAATAACAAAAATAACTAAAATTATATACAAGAAGAAATAGATTCTTGATAAATACAATAAAATTAAATATAGAAATAATGGGTCAATACTAGTGCTAAAGTAGGTCAGGTCCAGTTTAGAAAATAGATGAGGTATCTATGAACATGTAGGGACACAAAAAGTTAGATTTGGTTGGGGCTAAGGGGTTGGAAATAACTTGTTATTTATTACCAAAATGAACATCGGTGATTGAGATGATTATTAGTGGTTAAGCTGACCATCAGAAGTTGGGTAACCATCGATAGTTGGAGGTGACCATTGGTAGTTATGTTGATCATTGATAGTTACCTATGGAGTCTAAATTTGTTCAAAAAGGAGTTACAAAATGGGTCAATGATCAGGTAAGGGTTTTTTAAGGGTCTGATTAAGTTTTGGGAGTTATAAATTAAGATGTAAAAAGGTCTGATTGGGTCAAGGAGGTTAGAATCCAAAATAACAAAAATGGGATATGATTATATCCATTGCTTGTTAAATAGTTGATGGCTAATTGTTGGATTAATTTTGGTAGAGTAATGGTACTTTGCCTCAAGAGAAATTTTGGCAGAGGTTTGGATCTCTCTTGTAATTGTTGAATTGATGGAAGGAAGACCTACTAGCTAGAATCTTAATTACCTATATGTATGAATAGTTGTGATGATGGATCCTTTCTCACCTCCTACTCCCCTCCTTTTACTGGTAGAGAGATGAAGGATAGAAGGTTCCCTAAGAGGTTGGCTTGTTGATTTTGATGCTTCATAGTTTGTTAGAAATGAGCAAGGTGGACATACTAAATTTAACCATGCTAGCTTGTACATAACTAGTATTTATGTTAGAATGAGGAAGACCTAACCATCGATGGTTAAACTAACCCTCAACAATCATGTTGACCATCAGTGGTTGAGTGTCTAGAGGTAAATGGGTCAAGGTGAGTTAAAAGGGTTGGGTTAAGGTTCAGTTAGTAAGTTTAGTTAGTTAAGTATCTAAATGGACTTAGGTTTTGATGGGTTGATCAGTGGGTCAAGAAGGGTTAGGTTTTCCCTAGGGGGTCCTAAATTATTTCAACATCTAGAATGATTGTGTGTAGTTTTCTAATGTCTACATGACCCTGTTGACCCATTTATGTATGCTATGTCTTATCTGGATAAATAGGTTGACTCTATCAAACTTATTCATTTTTAGACCTTTGTTTCCATAATATAGAGGCAATATTTTCAACCCTATTTTTTATTTTATGCATATACTATCAACTGCATCAACATTATACCATGTTTCAATGTTGGAATTAACCTTTATATGCTAGTAATTAGCTCACACTTTCATTTCTTATTACTTTCTTACTTAAAAGAGTTCACATAGTCTAATTATGTGGTTTTCAATTTAACATTTAGTTTCACTTTATTTTATTTTATGCACACATGACCAAATCACAAAATCTTAAAAAAGCACTTTAACATTTGTCTACCCAAGACCAACTTACTTGGATTTCATCACCATGGGGGAAGCCAACTTGGTTTTCTAGCCAAGTTAAAAATAAGGTTAATGGTTTATTTTGGCTAAGCACCTAACACCTTTATCATTTTAGTCTATGAAATGAGGGGGTAGGCCCTAATACCAAGCCCGTACCATTGCCAATATAGATCCTTTTCAGCCCAAACATCCTAAAACCATCCTTAGATTGGTTTCTAGTTCCTTGTTTACAACCAAATTCCCACCACATTAAAAATTATATTTTGAATAATCTAATAACATTCAGGTTGACCATCTAGTTATATTTTGATTTTCAAGTTAATTTCTTGATCTTTACTCAATTATATTTTGTATTGAAAAACTTGCATTGGCTAGTGTTGGTGCAAGGTGTTGTGTTGTGTGCCTCAATTGGATCACCCTTATTGATTAAATTGATTGTTTGTTTCCCTTTAGTTATTGATTTTATAAATACTTGAAAAATTATTCTTATCTTAGTACATAATCATTTCATTCCACATAATCTATTATAGGCTATTTGATTTTCCTTATTTACTATACTGGATCGACCCAATTGACACTATACACTTTTTTAGCCTTTGTTTATTATACTAGATCAACCCGATAGACCCTATACTATAATCAAGCCATGTTGCCTATGCTTGGTTGACCCAATTTACCCTATAATGTTTCTATCACTTCTCATTTCCCTAATTTTATATTTCACTTGCCTAGGTTTTGGTCCTTTTCCTTCATCATGAATTTTGTATTTGAAGATGGCACTGAGTTAAATTCATTGAACATGATGATTTTTACCAATCCTCATAGGGTCTCCCATATGTAGAATAGGGATCCTCTCTTAGATGAGAGTAATGTTCACATGGCCACTCACACTAAAAACTATGGGACTCTTCCTAATACATCTTTGTAACATAATCCTCTCTTCTCCCTAGAAGACCAACCCAAATTAGATTAGACCCCCAAAATGATCTTCTTTATCTCAAAATTTCCTTAACATCAAGGAAAATATCCCTCTACCATTTACCATCTCATGATTAGTGGTAAAGTTGAAGATCCTCATTCACCTACTCCCACATTCTAAAATGGGTTTGGAGGTACCACTTTTTTTTATTCTTAGTCTCTTACCTTGATTATGACCCCTTATCATACCATGACCTTTTCTTCTTTAACTTCTTCCACCTCCATGCTTAGTATCTCTACTAACTTAGTAGGTTCTACATCTAGTGGGCCTCTCCTAAGATACACTATCCTTAATCCTTCTAATAGAGCATCATTTTCTACCCAAGGTAACCATGCTTTAGTGATTCCTCTTCTCATCCATTCACTAGTCCTTTTATTTCACAAGAAAATTTTGCCACTAGAGCCTCTCATTCCCATAGTTCCTCTCAATCTCCTATCAATTCTAATAGTGGTACCCAAAATACTAATACCAACTTTAATACTTTAAATAATTCTAATAATATCAATCAAACCCACCAAATCTTGTTACAAATATTCAATAAAATGAATACCCTTAAAGCACATAACATAAATCAAATGATGAGAATGAAAAATCACTTTCATCTTCAAAATCATCCTCAACCAATGACTTGGGGCACTCATAATCAAAATGTTCCCCCTCCTCCTCTTTAATATTCCCAAGGAAAAATCATTCTTTAACCTCCTTTTGTCAACAAAACCATTAAGAATTTTAAAAGTAAGCCTCTTACCACTCAAATTACTAGTATCGATATAGGAGGGATCACCCATACAATCTCTTATAATGGATTAACTGATCCTACCCTTCATTTAAAAACTTTTGGAAATTTTTATAAATATTAGATCAAATTAAACACCTTTGCTGCTACCAAGCTCCTAGCCAAAACCCTCATGGGTGATGCCTTATATTGGTACAATCAACTTAGAACTCATTTTATTGCTAGTTTGGAGGATTTAGTGAATGTTTTAGTTCAAGAATTCCAAACTAGTGATCATCTTTAAAACACTTTGACCCACTTCATAAATTTCAAACAACTTAAAAATGAAACTATCCAAGATTTTTTAAAAAGGTGGAAAACTTTGTCAAACAATTATGAACATAACATGGTTGATGATAACCTTTTCCATCTCTTCACCAATGATATTTTTCCCAATTTATAATATCAGGTACGCACTCTCTCTCCACGTACTTAAGAGGAGGCTATTGACCAAGATAAACATCAATATTTCCTTATGCATCAATTTGAGCCACCTTAACCTTCTACGGGTCCTTATCTCTTACGTAAGAACAAAAATCAGAATTCTACCAATGATGGTGTCATAGACTCTTATGACACCATTCACACTATCCAAATTATCATTCCTAACCAATCTTTGGAACCATCTCCCACTTATCAACAATGTACCAATCCTCATTTATCTTCACCAACTACTAATAATGTTTACAAAACCTTATCCTTAGCTGAATTACTTAAATGTCTACCTAGGCCTTTATCATGATAACTTGACACTACTCATCCTATGAAATCCTGGTATGATCCTAACAAGTTTTTTTGGTTTCATGCTATTTGGGGTCATTCTCATGAGACCTATAGGCAACTCCATAATTTATCTATAGATTTTATTATTGGTCCTAATTTTGATTATGACTATATCAATTAAAAATGTCAACAAGATTATGACATTTATTTTAAGGCTCATGAATCACATACTAAATCTCAAGCCTTAAATCAAGATAATGCTTATTTGTCTATCTACAAACACCCTCTTCTTAATCATCAACCTAATCAAGATACTCAAGACAATCCCGCCCATTCCACAAACAATGTAGAAAGTCTTGTTGACCCCATTACTAAAGAGAATGTAGTTAACATGACTTATTTGTGAAGGGTTATTACTTTTATTGATCCTCAACCTATCTACACTCCTCCATTGTATCATACATTATGTTTTATCTAGGATTATTCTCTAACTCATTTAAATGAGTTGGGGAAAGATGAAATTATAACCTTTTATGATACAATTCCAAATTATCCCTTAGATAACACTTCCCATTCTATTTCTACCATTCTTCCATCTTCTAACAATAACGATAATCAAGCTTCTACTGACACTTCTTCTACCAATTCTCAAAATTAACCTAACCAACCACTTCTTTTTAACATAATTTATAAATTTGTTCTAAACCTTATCTTTCTTATCAACACAAATTCTAATGCACTTTAGTTCCTCCTTCTGAGGACCTTCTTAATCATTATACACTTATTTATAACAATCTTCTTATGGGTAATGATGAGTGAGATCCCATTATAGAACTCACTAATCTCTCATCCCAAATTCCATTCCTTGATCTTATGAGGACCTCTTCACATCATAGAAACTATCTTATGCAACAATTGTTAGAAATAAACATCCCTCATCCTACCCTAAAAGGATGTGAATAAACCTTATCTATATTTGAGGATAACATATTACAATAGTGTGAAGAAATGACCATCCATGTTGATGAAACAATGGACACTTCTATTTCTTTAAAATTTCTTATCACTTATATGATTCTTGATGAGATATTCCTTTCTTAAAATTATCCCCCTTTATTCATTAGTATCTAAATAGACAATGTCCAAGTCAAGCATGTATTGATTGATGAGGATTCCAACACATGTGTTGCCTATATCAATTTTACCAAAACCCTTAGATATTCTAAATACAATCTCAAATACACATGTAGCACATGCCAAGGATATGATCAAATGAAAATACCTCCATTAGGTTTTGTGTAGCTTCATATTACTATCCCACATATCACCATTCATGTGAAGGTGATGATATTTAACTTTCCTCTCTCTTATAACATCTTGCTTGGTAGGTTGTGGACTCACTATATGAGAGCAGTTTCTTCTTCCACATACTAATGCATTAAATTCCTCAAAATGGAGCCATTTATAGGATTCAAGGTGATACTAACCCTTGAAATTTCAAATAATTCCAAGACTATGGTTTCTTCAAGATTCCTACTCTTGAACCTTTACCCAGTGTTCCATTCTTTGAGTCTCAACACTTCAATTTCCAATTAATTGGACTCAAGGTTACAAAAGGCATCCTAAAATCATTAGGAATATTCATCTTAAACTCTTAGATTCTAATGATGATGATCCTAATGATATCAACCTAAAGATTAAGACTTTTGATCTCTCACCTCATCTCATTTCATAACTTCTGGCTTATTTGCACCCTCATTCTTGCAAACCTCCTTATGATGATATTCCTATTTTCTTAACCAAGACTCAACATTCTATTCATCACACTTAATCATATGAGAAGGTCATCCATAATTGCATCATTTATCTTCACACTCCTAATTATGATGATGGTTATTTATTAGATGATCTTTTCCTAAGTGGTCTTGTTTAGGCTTGTGATGCTGAGATTATCCCTTATCATTCTTATTTATTTGAGTTTTTGCATATATTTTCTAATTCTCCATCATTTATAGTTCCTAATTTTAGTATTTTTCTCTTTAGTATGTGGTAGAGATGGCACTAACACCTCCAATTTTTTAGGAACCTCATAGGAGTGTGCTCATGGATCATGCTATGATTATGCCTTACCACTTTTCTAAGTACCATGATCCTTATATCCTACTTATTCTTGAGATGTGTGTGACCCTTCTTTGACCTTATATAGATATTTAACCTCCCTTAGTGGAACCTACATAGGATCTCACTCTTGCTCCTAATATATTTGAGACCATTCTTGCTCCCACTATAGTTGAGCCTACTCCTACTCTTGTTATTACTAAGTTTATCCTTATTTATGATCCCTTTATTCCTTCCATTCAGCTTAGTCCCATCCCTTCTCCACCAACTTCCCTTGGTGATGTCTTATTTCCTTTACCATTGATGGCTCTATTCCCCACCAAATGAGCTGATGATCCTTTCACAACTTTTTCCACTCATGTTACACCTCCTCTTATGATTGCTTCTCCTAAGACCACTCACTAGTGTATGTGTTACTTCTATGACACATATAATGATTCGTCCATCCTATTTCCAACTATTTTTTGCTTTTCTACATTCAAAATAAGTAAGAAACTAAAGATTAATGTTCAGGGGTTTGTACGTACCCAGATGAAGTTTGTGCGCTATATCTAAACGTTGTAGGGACTCCTCTTTGGCTGTGGAGGATGACACCTGTTAGATAAGAAGAAAACTAAAACAAAGAAGGTGTTAGATAGATATAAGGTGGAATGCCAAGCAAAATCTCGGTCCTAGAAGTGTAAAGACTTCCTTGTGGGATGACAGTCCACTAGTTAATAAAAAGAATGTTGCTAGAAAGGGAAATAATGAAAGGCTAAACAAAAGAAATAAAGATGATGCGTACCTATATTTTACTATCTACCTCTCACAGTCACCGATGCTGGTTAGTCTACCATCATCAGTTTGTTAAAGTTGTCGACATCGGTTAGTTTACCATCGTCGGTTGGTCAATGTGCCATCGTCGGTTATGTTCCCAATGTCGGTGAGGGAAATGCTCAATGTCGGTCAAGGCAATGGCCTTGGGCAAGTTTTGGATAGGTCTCTGGTTGACAAAGGGGTCTAAAAGGAGTCTAGGTCTATGTAGTATGGTAAGACAGTGGAAAGAGTCTTAGGAAGGACAAGGTAGGGAGACAGGGTGTTAGAAAAGGGATAAGAGTATGAAGAAGGCTTTTTAGCCTCCCTGAGAAGAAGGTTAGGTCTAGTTTGGTTGATAGTTGGGTCTGGTTGATAATATGGCTTAGAAGTAGTAACTAGAGAACCAATTACTAATACATTCTAAATAATGAAATGAAATAAAAGAGGGATACTTAGCTCTTTGACAGAGAACTAGATGTGTAAAAGCCCTATTGTTGATGCGGCTAATGTAGAAGACTTCCTGCAATATTTCAATCAGGGGTGGAGTGACTGATGTAGAGTTCTTGTAGCCTATGATGCTTGGTGTGCATCTTGGAGAGAGAGAGAGAAAGGTCAAATACTAGGAGCTAGAGAATTAGCCTTCGGGTCTGTGATTAGTTTTTCGTTTGGCCTGCAAGTTGGTTTTAAGCAACTGACGTCAGTGATCCCATTAGCGTCGGCCAACGGTTGACCGATGTCGGTGGCTGGAGGATGGGTAAAAAGGATATTTTTAACCTTTTGCCTATTCCTCCATTTGCTGAGTTTAGTGGTCATGGTTAAATGGTCGAAGGCGGGTTTAATAGGTGTGGGGATTAGTGAGAGAGTTGGAATGATTAGTCATAGGGTAATGAATGAGGGTATCCAAGGGTGAGGAATCCAAGGGTGAGGTGTCAAGGGTGATGTTATTAATTTAAAATAAGTTAGTATTTAAAATTAATAAGTGTGTGGGTTAGGAATGTGTTAAAAATGGACCAAGGGGACCAAGGGGGAGTCGACTAAGGAGTAGACACAATTTCGGTGTCTACATTTGCCCCTTTTTGTCTTGTTGGTTGTTCTGATGAACTGTAAGACAAAAACAAGAGTAAGCTACCCCAAGTATGGGATGAAGCCATTTTTGTCTTGTTGGTTGTTCTGATGAAATACAAGACAAAAATGAATGTTGATTGCCCCAAGGATGGGATAAGGTCATTTTTGTCCTGTTGGTTAATCTAATGAACTGTAAGACAAAAATAAGAGTTGATTGCCCTAGGTATGGGATGAGATATCCCCCCTCAAAGTGGGAATCAAGGGAAGGGAACTTGAAATCAGGGGCCAATTTGATAGATAGTGGATGGATATGGTGAAGTTTGAGTGTGAACGCTACAATAGTTGAGATTGCGTGCATACTACTTCACGAGATGGTCAGGTCAAATTGTCGTAGTCAAAGGTTGAGGAGTGCTAAAATTGAAATAACCGGTCCCCAGTATTTAGTTGTAGCTGATTGGGTTATTCGATCCAAGCTGTAGCTCCAATGGTCATCGTGTTCCAAGTATCCTGGGCCTAGGAAGTGCTCTTAGAAAACATGAAAATGTCACAAGTAGTAGGGATCAACTTGCTCGCAATCCAATACTTGTGAGGGTCATAATGTGGTGTGTGGACAATTTGCTAACTATTTGTGAGGTAGCATATATGTAATCAAAACAACTAAGGCAAAGTTGTCTTGAAAATGGTCATGGTCTGAGGAGATAGTCGTGATCTCCAAGGTCATTGGTTGAGTCGAGTCGAGATAGATAGTTGGTCCATTAGATGGACGGATGAAGGAATGGCCGAGCTAACCTCAGAAGACCCCATGTCAACTAAGTGCTACCTACATATCCCTATTTGAAGGGTCTCAGGCCAATGTAGTTCTCCCTAAAAGGGAGGAAGAGGGTCGGTTATGGATGGGTTGGATGAGGTTAAGTCATGGTTAAAGGTAATATGGTTTGTCCATCAGATAGATGAATAAATGGATGTGGCTGAGCTAACCCCAGAAGATGTCATGTCATCTGAGTGTTGCCTACATAGCCCTTATTTGAAGGGCCTCAGACCAATGTAGTTCAGGAGAAGAGTCAAAGTGGTCGATAGGTGGTTTGGTCATGTTATAAATGATGAAGGTATGATGATGTCACAACCTTTTCCATATTATGTGATGGTGTATTCTATAACATTGGTTGAGTGGTCTTTCATCCCTAGTAAGTTTCCATATTGGTGATGGATGTATGCTAAAAATGAAATGAGGTTAGTTATGCTTCAACAAGTAATGGTTTATGCTTGACATTAATTGTGTCTGGTTGATAGTTTCCATGTGTATTGTTTTCCATAGAAACTATGTGAATGAGCTATGTCATGGTAGTGGTCTGACAAAGGTTTGGTTGGTTGGGTTTGGTTTGAAAATGATTTGGTTGGATTGTTTGTGACCAAGATGTAGGAAGGGAAAGGCATTTTTTCCCTTTCATTGACAAGGACTATAATGATAGCATAGGTAGGGTTTTTTTTTTTTTTTAAGAAACAAAAGCCCCGTTCAGGCATTACGTCATTGACCATTGGTTGTGTTAGAGAAGTAATCGAATCACTTTGACATTAAAATGAGCTCAAAATCCCTTGAGTAGGTGATGTGATATGTTAGGATAGGGTAACCCTTTTTAGTAGAGATAACGTTTCCCCTTTTTATAGGAGCCCCTGAGAATGACTATAAGTCAAGTCCATGACCCCCTTTTTTTTTCAAGAGACTGATCAATGCGGGAAGTCTACATGGGGATGTCATTTTGTTTTGTGGTCATTTGTGAAGCTAATAAATGTAGGAAGCTTCCAAGAGAGTGTTTTTTGTAGCAAGATTTTTAGGCATAGCTATCCTTCAAGGGAGTGGTCTATATTTTTGCTTTATATGTTTTTGAGGGCTTTGAATAGCTGTCCTTCAAGGGAGCAGTCTATTAGTTACAATAATGATGATGCAGCTATCCTTTGAGGGAGCAGTCTACATTTAGAGTTTTATGACATTTGAATAGGCATCCCAATTTTATTTATTTTTTTTTTGACTAAATTTTGTTCATGGACTTGACTATAAAAGTTTAAGGGTTTCCCTTTTATTAGGACAAAGCATTCATGCTTGACAAAAGGGTAGACTAATGTGTGTAGGAAAATAGGGTCGAAAGGAATAGGAATGAGGATGATGGGGGTTGCTCAAGGGACGAGCTCAAGTTAAACGTCAAGTGAATAATTACTTGATTAATAATAGAATGGTCACAGATGCAAGGCATAAAGGGGCTCAAGTTTTGGCCGGGCTTCAAAAGAAGATAGATGATAAGTCCCTAATCCATGCTTGTGTGTTATGATATAAGGTTTGAGCCAATTAGGAGTAAACTTGCCTCGTTTACTTCTTTCAATATTGGTCACGTGTTGAAGATGATTAAGAAGTTGGTTGATGTTTGGTCGATGTTAGGTTGGTTGATGTTTGGTTGAGGTCATGATAGTCAGAATAAAGTTGAACTCCCCTAGATGCTTTGGTGACAGGGAGAATGTTTGAGAAATGGTTGGATAAGACGGAGAGAAGACATTGAAGCTTCTCTTTGTCAAGGAGTGTGATGCAAGGATGAATTTTGCAAAGCTTTTTGCCTGATAGGCTTTAGTTTGAGGGGATGAGATCTTGATCTTCCAGGTTGGAGTTTGGAATCTCAAAATTAGGGACAGTGATGGAGGCAATAGTTGGTAATGATTGGACTAAGGCAACTAGTGGTTGGGAGTCTTTAGGTTGTACCTCCACTGCCTATAAGGCTTTAATTATGGCTTGTCGATGTTTTGGAGAGCTTTGAATGAGGTCATACAAAGATGTCTTCACAGAGGTTGGGTGAAGTTGTTTCACCTTGGAGTCATGAATTGGCTTCAAAGATGTTGGATGGGATGTGCCCAAGGTTGAAGTTTTGGGTTTTAATGGTTGAGGAGACTTGATGGATGGATATGTTTGGGGGAGAGAAACCTTCTCTTTCCCTTTATCCTTCATGGTTTATGACCTAGTGGCCACATTGATGGTGTTGATTTCAAACAAAGGGGTTGAAGGTGATGGAGGAACCACAATTTGATGATGGGCTCCCGATTTAGGTGAAGATGTTTAAGAGGTATGGGATGGTGTCGATGGCTTGGTTAAAGGGTGGTCAAGAGGATCCTTAATGAATAGGGTGTCCTTTTTGAAGTGTTGATGAATGATAGCTTTAAGAGTGCAACAATGCTCAGTGTCATGTCCAGGTGTGCGATGATACGCACAAAATTTAGTGTCATCAAATCAAGGTGGTTTTGATCTGAGAGTTGATGAGTGTGAAGGTGAGGAGCATTGGGAGACATGAGACGGTGTTGGAGATTTGTCGACAGTGTCCTCAAGAAGAAGGGTGTCTTTTTCCATGTATTGGTGAATGACAACCTTGAGGGCACAATAATTCTCGGTATCATGCCCTGGTGTGCGATGATATAGGCAAATTTTAGTGTCATCAAACCAAGGTGGTTTTGGTTTGAGAGGTTGGTAAGGCTTGATAGGTGGGAGGACGATGTTAGATGACTACAACAATCAACATAACATCGAAGCATAAGAACCCTTTAATGGGTCTGTGCTCTTTGTTACAGTAGAGGTTGACAATTTTTGTTTAGGAGTTGTTGAGGGGGTGTTTCGTACCATCCTTTTATTTGGTGGTGTGGCCAAATGCGTAGATGACACTTTCATGGTAGGAGGCATTAGATGTTTTGAAGGAGGTATGTTTTTGTTAGGTGTAGGTAGTAATGGAGGTGATTTGTTTTTATTGGATGTTAGAGCAGGGAGTACTCTTATTAAGGTAGAAGGATGTGGGCCCAAAATAGAGGGAAATGGTGATGGTGGGAGAAATTTTTTTGATGTGGTTTAACAATCTTCTTTAGTTTAGTGCGAGGACTACTATTGTGAGGGGTGAGGCTCAAATCAACCTTCACGAAATCTTATTCAGCTAAAGTAGGTGAGGTGGCAAGTTCCTCTCTCAGTGGAGGAGTTGGAGAATGTGGCTCTTTAGTTGGATAGAGCATAGGGATGATCATGGCTTCCTCGTGTGGTCGAGGAGTGGAAAAAGTATGATCCCCCCATTGATGATAAGAAGGATGAGGGCGAGGCTGCTGGCATTGGTGTTGTCAAGGCATCTTCTAATATGGGAGAGGTCAAGGTAGACTCTCCTAGATGTAGAAGAGGGGTAGATGGAGGAATAATAAGAGAAGAAAGCTCTTCTACTCGTGGTGGAAAAATAAGAGAAGAAGGCTCTTTTACCTGTGATGGACAAATAGGAGAAGAAGGCTCTTCTACCTGTGATGGACAAATAGGAAAAGAGGGCTCTTCTACCTTTGGTGGACAAATAGAAGAAGATGGCTCTTCTACCTGTAGTGGACAAATAGATTGAATAACCTCTTTGGACTATGGGAGAGGTTGGTTAGAAATGACAGGAAAGACCATGTTGACTGTGCGTATATTATGCTCATGGGGGTCATCGGCCATGGTCTGGACATTATTTTGACTGGGGGGATGGTTAGGAAAAGGTTGTCTAAAGATGTCTATGTTTTGGTTAGCCGGTGAATTTGGGTTATCCAAAACAAGATCCCCCTTGTCTAGCATGTCTTGGATAATGTTTTTAAAGGTTTTGCAGTTGTCTGTGTCATGACCCTTGACACGATGATATTTGAAAAAGTCATTTTCCCTGTACCATGTAGGGATGGATTTTGAGGGGTCAAATTGGGGTGGTAAAATTTGAGGGAGATTGAGGACCCCCTGCTTGATGATTTTTTCCAACACAGAAGCATATGATTCTCCAATTGGAGTGTATTGACACTGTATATACTGTTGTTGGAATTGTTTGGTGATGTTTTATGATGTGGAAGGTTGATATTGGTTAGTTGTTGTTGAGGATGGTGATCTAAAGACCACAGTGTTGGCCACTCCCTTGGGTTTGGAGTGGGAAGAAGCACGTTTGGACGAAGAAGGGTCATTGGATTTTGCATTGTTATTTCACAATTTGACCTTGTCCTCTTCGACTGTGCAGAGTTCAAGCTTATTAGCCATGGTGAAAGCTTCATCAAATGTGCAGAATGTTTGAACCCACAAAGTAGATGAGATGTGTTTGGCACATGCTCGTGAAAAGAGCTCAATGAGCTCGGGTTGAGGTAAAGAAAAGGAGAGTTGGTTGATTAGGCCTCTCCAATGGGTGATGAAATTGGCTATTGATTCATCGTCAAATTGTCTAATAGAGTATAGGTCCGTGATGGAGACATTTTTGGTGATATTGATCGAAAAGTGGTCAAGAAAAAGTTGAGCCAGTTGAGTGAATGAAAAGATAGAATGACTGGTAAGGGAACTATACCAATCGAGGGCAGCCCCAGAAAGTGACATGGGAAATGTGCGTAGTAATAACACATCATCATGTGCTATAAGGTAACAAGCATGTATAAATGCTTGTAGATGTTGCTGTGGGTCCTCTTTAATCTAAAAATGAGTAAAATTGGGGAGTTCCCACTGACTTGGATATGGTCGGATTGGGACTAAAGGATGAATGGGTTCATTGCAAATCTTTTCGTATGAGAGAACATTTCTTGAAACTGAGATGGATGTCTCAAGATTAGACATATTGTCCATCAAAATCTTGATTAGATCAGTTGATGGATTTGCAAGTGGGGCACCCCATAGGTTATAAGGCATTTGGAAGATGTTAGGAGGGGAATATGACGTACTTGGTTACATTTGTATAGGTGTAACATATCGGTAGTTCATCATAGGGACTGATGTTGAGGTCAAGGGCGCTTGTGTCATGAAGTTGGAAGGCAAAACTTGGCTTGATGTTGCTGGAGGTGGTTGAATGGTGGCAACACTAGCCAAAGGATGAGTAGCCACCCTTGTGTTGATGGGTGCAAGGGTAGGCGGGATGGAGACAACTAGGTTTTGGAATAGTGTAGAGCTTTGTTAGATGGTTTGCAGTTGATGGGGGGCTGAAACCCCAATGGAGGTGGGTCCAAAAATAAAAGGAGAAACCACACCTTGAAGATTAGTCATGGTTGGGTTGTTGACTGAGGCAATGGCTTGGGTGTCTATGGGTTGAATTATGGAGGCGGTTTATATGGTTGCCGTCTCAAGTAAGGAAGTTGGCATCCCATAAACTGGGTTGCCTAAAGAGTCTCACATTTGACTTCTCATGAGATAGTACTAAAGGGCCTTGCCATTGAGGTCAATGAACCTTTCAAAGTCTTGGTCCCCTTCGGGAACAATAGGGGGTTGAGTCAGGGTTCACTGGGTAGCAGTTCATTCTGTTTCTAAATGATACTCCATTAGGGGACTTGTTATGGAAGGCAAAGGCAGGAGTGGTTGTTGCATTACATGGTCAACAAGAGTTTTGGTTTGACTACATGTCAAAACCATCCAAGGCAAGATAGGTTCAGGTTCCAAAAATTGTGTACTTCAGCTCCAAGAAACCAGAAGGTGTGTTTAACAGCAAAAATGTTAGGTTTTAGGCTTGTTGTTTTGGAAAAAATGTTGTTGGCAGTGACCGATGTCGGTATAAAAACTGATGTTGGTGAAGAAAGTTGTCGATGTCAGTTAGATAACTGATGTCAGTGAAAATAGTTGTCGACGTCGGTGAAAAAATTGATGTCAGTTACTGTGTTATTTTTGGGAAAAAAAGAAAAAAAGGTTTTGAGTTGGCATCCTCGCTAGCTCAAAAATCTAGATAAAAGCAGAAAAGAAGATGAAGACAAGCAAACCCTAAACATTAAATTCCTAAGAATAAGTTTTAGAGTCATGTTGGCTTATACCTTAGAAGAGTGTGTTTGGGAAGTTGGCTTTCAAAATAGGTCCTAGAAGAAGCAGTCTAAGGTTGGTTTCAGGTTAGTTTTAGTGCTCAAAATCTGTATTAGATTCCGTACATGGCCTGGTGCTAAGGAGCAAGCTCCCCTCACTTCATGAGCCCAGAGATAAGCTGGGTCACTTAGCCAGTATATAATTCCCCTAGAGTTTATACTCTGCTAGAGAATAGAGTGGGCTCTCCCCTTGGTAGTGAAGTCCAAGTAGGATTACGAGGAAGGGCAAGGTATCTGCTAGGTGATGAAATCCTAGTCGGGCCTTGTCTTAGGTATGTTTAGATGTTTGATTTGTGATAGTGGTCAGGTTGTGTAACATAAGTGGACTGCGCTTTATTCATAATGCATTTTTAATTACTAGATGTGAGAGCTAAGTATGCATTCAGGCAGAAATGAAATGTAATATATTTTAAGCCCAAATTGAAATGTGTGTTCCGATGCAAACAAGATGATAAAGGGTTAAGAGCATGAACTTCACTACTCTAAGATGCAATAAGGAAAGGTGACAAGAAGAAAAAGAAAGATTCTTTTTAACTTTGCTTATGATGTCTTTTCGAAAGAGATAGAAGAAAAGGATGCAAGAAGAGATCTAATGCACCTATATAAAAAGTTTGTTTTAGAAGAAATGAACCCAAGGAAAACTCCAGGGTCCCACCAGGTGTGCCAGAATGTTTCCAACTATTTTTTTCTTTTCTACATTCAAAGGAAGTAAGAAACTAAAGATTAATGGTCAGGGGTTTGTACGTACCCGAATAAAGTTTGCGCACCGTATCCAAACATTGTAGGGACTCCTCTTTGGCTATGGAGGATGACACCTATTATATAAGAAGAAAACTAAAACAAAGAAGGTGTTAGATAGATATAAGGTGGACTGGCAAGCAAAAGTTTGGTCCCAGAAGTGCAAAGGCTTCCTTGTGGGATGACAGTCCACTAGTTGATAAAAATAATGTTGCTAGAAAGGGAAATAATGAAAGGCTAAACAAAAGAAATAAAGATGATGCATACCTATATTCTACTATCTACCTCTCACAGTCGCCGATGTCAGTTAGTCTACCATCGTCAGTTTGTTAAGGTTGCCGACGTCAGTTAGTCTGCCATCGTTGGTTGGTCAATGTGCCATCGTCGGTTATGTTGCCTACGTCGGTGAGGGAAATGGTCGATGTCGGTCAGGGCAATGGCCTTGGGCAAGTTTTGGATAGGTCTCTAGTTGATAGAGGGGTGTGAAAGGAGTCTAGGTCTGTGTAGGATGGTAAGACAGTGGATAGAGTCTCAGGAAGGACAAGGTAGGGAGACAGGGTGTCAGAAAAGGGGTAAGAGTATGAAGAAGGCTTTTCACCCTCCCCAGGAAGAAGGTTAGGTCTAGTTTGGTTGATAGTTGGGTCTGGTTGATAATATGGCTTAGAAGTAGTAACTAGAAAACTGATTACTAATACATTTTAAATAATGAAATGAAATAAAAGAGGGATACTTAGCTCTTTGATAGAGAACCAAATGTGTAGAAGCCCTGTTGCTGATGCAACTAATGTAGAAGACTTCTTGCAATATTTCAATCAGGGGTGGAGTGACTGATGCAGAGTTCCTATAGCCTATGATGCTTGAGGTGCATCTGAGAGAGAGACAGAGAAAGGTCAAATACCAGGAGCCAGAGAATTAGCCTTCAGGTCTGTGATTAGTTTTTTGTTCAGCTTACAAGTTGGTTTTAAGTAACCGACGTCGGTGATCCCACCAGCGTCGGCCAATGGTTGACTGATGTTGGTGGATGGAGGATAGGTAAAAAGTCTATTTTTAGCCTTTTGCCCATTCCTCCATCTGTTGAGTTCAGTGGTCATGGTTAAATGGTCGGAGGCATGTTTAATAGGCATGGGGATTAGTGAGAGAGTTGGAATGATTAGTCATAGGGTAATGAATGAGGGTATCCAAGGGTGAGGTGTCAAGGGCAATGTTATTAATTTAAAATAAGTTATTATTTTAAATTAATAAGTGTGTGGGTTAGGAATGTGTTAGAAGTGGACCAAGGGGACCAAGGGGGAGTCGACTAAGGAGTAGACACAATTTCAGTGTCTACACATCCATTGTTGCAAGTTACGATAACATATTGATACTTTGCATCCTTATTCACCTTAGACCTTAGATAAATCCATTCCTTTGGATAATTGATATTTCTAAATATATGCATAAGTATAGAGAGGTATATTATCTGTGGTACCAATGTGACACCGATCACATTGATCATTACCTCATCTTTTAACATCTTAAATATCACCTTATTTCTATTCTTAGACCTTCTACCATTCCTACCATAGGTCATTAACATAAGAAGGATCCTCCTTCTTCTCCTATGGTTCCCCCTCTTGTGGTCCCTTCATCAACTTATGTGCCTGCACCCATGAATCCTTCACCTATGGACCTTCCCTCCCCTATGGATCCTTCTCCTCCTATGAGTCCTTCATCTATGGATCCTTTTACACTAGTGATTCATACATCTCCCATAGATCCCACTCCCATGCATTCTCTTGATCATCCCTTTCCTGATTCCCCTCCTTAACATTATCCATCTAGAATTCCTAATTTTTTTATTAAGGAGATTAGATGAGAAGTATTTTCCTAGTTTTTATTGAAGATGGATGAAACTTTAGCACTAGTTTGGATCCATATTGATAGAGATCTATTTGATGTTTTAGATAATATGTGTGGCTAGATCTATTAGTATTTATGAGCACATGCATGGTGATTTTAATTTACATTTAAATTAGATATGCACTCTAATTTTATCTTTCTCTATCTATTATATCATTTAACATTGTGTCAAATTCTTATTTATCTTACATGGTGACTTTAATTTTGCATCCTATACTACTTCTACTATCATTTATGTTTGCTTATGGATGTTTTTATTTATCATTTATTTTAATTTTATTATTAAATTTTTATTATTATTCCCTTATTATGTATTTATGATTGTTTGCTTTATTATCTCTATTTTTAATGGCTAATTATCATTGTGACTTGGTTATATAAACCTGGTTCCCTTTAGTCATTTATTATTACAATGTGATCATTTAGGAAGAAATTCATCTCATTATAATCTCCTTTTACTGATCCACTTTGGATATCCTTTTCCCCTTTATTCCCTCTTTTTGTAAACTAAGCATATATATGGTTGAGACTTGACATAACATGTTGGTTCATTATTAAGCCTAAGTATTCTAGTCAGTCTTGTCTTTGATAACTTAGATTCCTTTAGCCTAAGCATATAACTCATTCATGTATATATATCTATCTCTCATTATTGATCATTCCATGTCTGTCTGGAGGAGGAATCATAAAAGCCATAAAACTATGCAAAATCCAAATCATTAAATAAAATGTAATGACACAAAAGGTAACATAAAAAATTCTTAAAAGTCTAATCACACTAAAAGATGTAATTCAAATCACAAATCATTCTAGTTGAATCTCAAAATCCATAGTTGTCCTCATGATAGAGTTAAGTTCCATTGGGGTGCAATAGGTCAGTAGTGTTTCAGTCAATTTTAGATTATATTTCAAGAAATGAAGAAGAAACTAAATATAAGTATGGTTGAAAAACTTGCTTCATTGTGCACACATTAAATCAAATGATTATGAAGAGATCCTCTTTATCTTGGAAAGATGACCTAAAAATAAGATAGCACTAAATCAAATGGTTAGTTAGATAGATAGTTGGGTGAATTTCCTAACAATAGCTAGATCCCAAAAGTTAGAGCTTCCTTGAGGGTTGTCAATCCACATATTTTAAATAATTAAGCTTATAAATATAATGATAAAGTAATTTAATTAATAATCAAAAGGTACTAAAATTGAATACAAGAGATGCTTAATAAATAAATAGACTAAAAATTACTAATATAACAATAATCAAGTCAAAGACTAGTGTTAAATGGTTTTGGTTTATTTTAAAAAATAAGACAAGGGTCTATGAATAAGTAGGGACAGAAAATTAGATTTAGTTGGGGGTATATAGGTGAAAATAATTTGATGTTATTTTCTACCATAATGATCATTGGTGGTTGAGATGACCATCAGTGGTTAAGGTGAACATCGACAGCCAAGGCGACCATTAGTGATTGGACAAACCATCGATGGTTGAGATAACTATCAAAATTTACTATGTGTAGGCTTAGGTTGGTAAATGGTCAAATTGATGAGATCAAAAATTTGGATTTGGAGAGGTGGGTTAGTGATAGGTTGATTTCAAAATGCAAATAAAGTAAATGAATATTAAAAAATAAGTACTTAGATTAGAAAAGGTTGGTTGGATGAGTGGTTGAGGAGGTTGGCTCATTGATAGAGTCTGGTGTGATTCTGATAGAGTAATGGTACGTAGATGTTGATTGAGGGGTGGTGATAAGTTGGCTCTCTATAGTGATGGTTGGATCACTAGATTAATAGAAGAATGCCTACAAAATAAATCTTTGGAGGTAAAGGCTCTTGATAGTTTTGGATGAAACCCATTTCACCTCTTGATCCTCTCTTCTTATATGCAAGGAGGGAAAGATGAAATAAGATGTTAATTAGGTCTTCTAATTATAACTTGTGCATGTAATTACTCACACATGGATTTAGATGAGACATTTTAAAAAAATCAAGGTGGGGTTTTTATGTTAGCTTTTGAGATGGTAGACCCTGCCCATTAATGATCAAGCTGATCATCAATAATCATCTTGACTATCAATGGTTGAGGGCCAAAATAAAAAATGGATAAAAGGATAGGTTTAGTTAGTTGTTAAATTTGACCATGGTTAGGATTGATTAGGGGTAAAAGGGTCAAATTAGTCCTAAGAGAGTCTTAAGGTAGTCTTGGGGTGATTCAACATTTAGAATCATGGTGTGAAGATTTTTAGTGTCTACATTTTCCCCTTTTTATTATGTATCTTTGAATTAACAAGCTACAAAACAAAAATTGATTTTTAGTCAAAGGTTTGGTTGCCCTGAGTATGGGGGGATGTGTTCCCTCTCAAACTAGGAGTTGATGAGGTAAAATAAAATTAGGTGCAAGTTTGATAAGGTGGATGAAGGTAATGATGAAAGTGGATGTCATGAAGGTGGGTAATAGGTTGGGCACTAAAGTGAAAATAGAAAAACAAAGTACAATAAAAGGTGTGATAGAAATATCACACATTGAATTAGTTTTTATAGTTAATTAAAAATAAAGGTCTGTGTTAGATGGAGAAGTGACAAGTGCATCATGTGATTAGATTTAGGCATGGTGGCTGGGTATACTCATAAATGCAAGTCTCTTAAGTAATGTTTATTTTTTGGTGGGTATATAAGTTAGGAAGTGCTACCAAGAAGACACAAGTGGGTATTGTATGTATGAGGTGGTACAATTTGAAAAAGTGGTCAATATGGTAATGTTATCACTATGGTCAAAGGACTAGGTAAATTTTTTCACAAAACATGCACTAATTGGGCCAAAATGGACCAATGGTGAGGTGATGAGGTGGTTGAATTGGGTGGAGAAGGTAGTCTCCATGGGTAAGAGTGTGGTTAACATGTACTAAAATAGTGTGATTGAGGAGGCAATAGGTAAAAGGGTAAGACCCTAACCATCGATGGTCAAGGGTCTAAAGAGTGACCATCAATGGTCACCCTGACTGTTGATGGTCAGGGTAAAAACCCTAAATCCATGGAGGTTAAAATTAAAAGTGAATGTTATTTTCACTCATTTTAACCTTTTGACTTAGATCTATATATTTTGGTGTCTTATGATCAAAACTAGTGATGATGGTGATTGTTGAGGTGTATTTGCTGATTTGGATTAATCAAGAGGACTGAGGTAGGATGTAGGGTGAACATGAGTGAAAATAAGGATGGGTGGGTCCAAAAATTACTCCTTGATGATGGTCAATAAATAAGGTAGGCGGTATCCTTATATTATTATATTAGTTATCAATTTATAATTTATATTCAATTTAAAAGCATAGGTGATTGGTGGTTAAGGTTTGACCTAGTTGTGCCCTAGGTAGGGTTTTTAGTTTGGAGGTTTAAATTTGATTTTGATTTGGCAATTGGGAAAGGGTAGGGTAGGTAGGGGTGGGATAGATACTAAATAGAGGGTAATATGTTAGGTTTTAGGGTTATAGGTGATGTTTGGGAAGATTAAGTTTTTAGGTGTTCTACTTCATAAAACACCTACAATGATCATCGACGATCAGGACCGACTGTTGATGGTCGATATCCACAAGGAGATGGATGTATGATCATCAAAATTCACCATGATCGTATATGGCCACATAGTGTATAAATTAGATCTTGAATTTTTTAAAATTTCCTAAGGAATATAAGATGTTATTTTCTTGGTGTAGGTTGACCCTGTAGGTAAAATAGTGCAAATTTTAGGGTTGATAGATAAGGTAAAAGCGCAGTACATGCACTGATTAAATGGGTAAGATAGGTAATATGGGTTGATTAAGTGTGTTTGATAGTAAAATATGTAAGCATGGGAGCATATTTAGATATGCGATCATGTGTCATGCATTTTTATAGAGGTTCACTAGGGGATAAATCTAACAGATTAGGTTCATATGAAGGAGGTTAGTCTAGGAATGATGTGATACTACCATCATGTGTTATGTGTTGTGTCAATGATCATGGCCTTCATAAAGAGATATGATCCAACCATGAATACCTTCCTTCTACCTACTAGTGAGTTTATGATCTTTCTAGAGGACATTGATAAAGTCACTTGTCTACCTCTATGGGGTGATCTAATTTACCACATTGAGTGGGAGTAGTGAGATGAGTTTCTAAAGATTATATATGGAGATAACCAAGATTGTGTTAGGTGGCATGTTGGGGATTTTAGTTATTGTATGCTCTATCAAAGGGTGATGGATGAGAGGAGACTAGTGATGATGATGATGGTAATGTCATTCTTTACCCTTCCTAATTTGACCAGTGGGAGGTTCCTATACTTAATACTAGGGGTGTTAGTTAAGATGTTGTTGGGGTAGATAGTGTTTGGCTAGGTACCTATTATTTTGGTATAGATAGACATAAAGTTATGGGGGTTTAAGGCCCATAATAGATATGGCATTAGTGTTAGTTTGGTTCTACATTATTGGGCTTATGAGCACATCTGGATGCTGAGGAAAATGGGGTTGTCATGGGTGGGTTACATTTAGATAGAGTTCTTAGTTGGATTCATGTATTAGAGAGGTGATTTTATCACTTTGGGTGTAGAAGGAGGAACCCGCAATATTTATTGGTTTAGGGGTGCTTTAGGTGCATTCGTGATTAGTGACATTATGTAGAGACTATATGTTAGGTTCCTAGAGTGGGTTAGGTATAGGAGATAGACTTTTTATTTACAAAGTTACAAGTGGATTCTCAATCATAGGGATGGAAAGGTGGAACTCATCTCATTTGATAGTGTACAAAGGTAGTTCTTCCTAGTATAGGGCATTTTAGGTCCATTTCCTAGGTATAGGTGGGATGATGTTGAGATCCCTCTTTCATACCCATAGCTAGTATGAACATTGCTAGACCATGAGGAGCTACCAATAAATCCAATGATTGATGATGTATATTTTCTTCATGGGTACCTACATGGTATCAAGCTTTATATGTGGTAATAGATTTTAGTGGGGATGATGGTGGTAGGTAGCCTATGGACATTGACCTAGCTAGTAGAGGTTAGAGGGAATAGGTATAGGGAGGTGTCCTACATGTACAAATAAGAGTGGTGTTAGCCATATCACAAGCATAGGTAATAGTATTATAGGGTTAGGTGGTTACCTTATAGGGTTAGTTTTCTACTCTCATAGGTTATAGGGAATAGGCTAGAGATTCACTAAAACTAGTTATATAGGAGAGGGAATCCTTGAGGCATAGAGGAGGAGGATTTCTGGTATCTATAGGACCACTAAAGACCATTCCCATGGAATGATAATTGACCTCATGGAGGAGCTATGATATTATGAGGTTATAGTTTTGAAGTGGTGTCTTGATGAGCCCTGATGGGGTAAATACAAAGTGAGCTTGGTAGGTGGTGCCAATGTGGTAATACTAAGGTAGTGGGCAATATTTATAAGTGGATAGATAGGTACTATAAGGGGATATGTATCAAGGCCTAGTGGTACACCAAGAGACAATTGTGCCCTAGGGGCATAGTCATGACATAGTTCAGATATAGTTATATACTATTATATATCATTTTGATGCTAACCTATGAGCTGATGTAGTGAGATGTACATTTTTAGAGAGAGACATGCATATTTTTTATATACATTATTATGTTGTTGACTCACAATTTATATATATGATCCTTGCTTATTTTTCATGCTCACAATATTTGATTTGATGTTAATGCTTTATGATGTGATGGTTATATTTATTATGCTCATGTTATGAATATTGGAAACTGATATATACTCACCTATCTAGGCATGTAATGGTTTTTATCTTACCTTATTCATGGTTATGATTTTTGATAGGTATGTTTTTGACATGCTAAATTTTAATGAGGATATGCTTCATTGTTTAGATTTAAGCATGTGGTGGGAAATTGTTGGTTGATTCATTTTTCATGGATGATATGATGTTATTATGCTTGTGATGGTTATGATTATGGTTATCCATTTGATTATGACATAGATTCATATGATGTGATGATTATGGTTGCTGTTATTTTGCTTAGGGTAAAGCACATGAAATTAGTTAATTAACAACACTAGATGTGAGAAAAAAGGTTATAATCAAGAGACAAATGTATTTATTGAAAATATCAACCAGTTATGAGAGGATATGAAGAGGGCATGATACTTATTATTTGACAATGACTAAAGAAAAAACTAAAGTTGGATTGGCTTAAGAAACATAAGTCCTTTGAATGCTTCACATTAACATTTGTTAGTTAGTAAAATGAAGGTGTCTTGATCACATAATGTTAAGTAAGCTCAAAATACCTTTCTTATAGTGTATAAAGAGGAGATGGATGAAAATGAAACCTTTTTGTGAGACTATCATGCCTCTTATATAAGTATCTAAAGAGTTAGTATAAACAAGTCTATGTCATAGAAAGTGTAGACTGATCGATGTAGGAAGTCTAATTATAAAATCTGATTGTAGCTTTCAAAATTATTTTACTTATGAGAGCTGAATGTGGATTTTAAAAATATTTTGATTTTTATATTTCTTGATAATGGGTCTTTTTATATTTGTTGTTATTTCTTGGGGGTTAGGGAAGCTAATCGATGTAGTAAGCTTTCAAGAAATTGCTTATTCTAACAAATGATTTACTCAACCATCCTTCGAGGGAGTGGTCTAATTATATATATATATTTTTAATGTTCTTGATATCTATCCTTCAAAGGAGCAGCCCACCTTACTTTGAGAAATTTAAAATATGTTTTCAACAACTATACTTCAAGGGAGCAGTCTATGAATGCTTAGGAATGACCTATGATTGCTATTATTTTGTATTTTGATTTTTTATTGTTTGATTTTAACTTGACATAGACATGTTTATATAGTCTTAGAGGTTCAATTTTATGAAGGAAAAACTAAAATAACAAGAAGGTTATTTTACGTGTAAATAAATTTAGGTGACAATAATCATGGTGATCCATTCTAGTGAAAAGGGGTGGAGAGTACCATGAAAATCATGCCATGGGTAGATACATGGTACCCATTGTTCAAGATTAGGTTATGACTATGATGGATAATCACAAGATTTAGTTTTAATCAGTTGCCCCTAAAATAGGGAAATGAATGTGGGTGAAATCAAGGGATGAGATTAAGTTAAAACAAAAGGTAAACTTGATCCATCTTAACAAAAGAATAGATATAGATATAAAGCATTGAGGGGTTTAGTCTCTAGGTTTCCCTC
Organism: Torreya grandis; assembly: GCA_037957365.1. Taxonomy (NCBI): domain Eukaryota; kingdom Viridiplantae; phylum Streptophyta; class Pinopsida; order Cupressales; family Taxaceae; genus Torreya; species Torreya grandis. Next base: position 1,466,132 of record JARHVA010001302.1, read on the forward strand.
AAGAAAGGGCAACTGGTAAGCTCTTGATCCATACTTTTGGGTTATGATATAGGGTCCAAGCCAATTGAAAGCAAACTTGCCCTCTTGATTTTATCCATATTGGTGACATGTTGATTTTCATTTAGGATAAGGTCTCTAATGTTGAATTCTTACACTCTAAGGTGTTTGTTATAGGCACATTTGACATGCTCTTGATATAAATGAAGATGGGTAAATGTGGATACATGATGCTCATCAAGTATCTCAAGATGGGCTAAATAATGCTGATGATAATCATCCTTAGTAATTAGATCTTGCAAAGATATGTGAAGAAATGGGATTTGGGCTTTCAGAGGTAAGATTTCCTCAACTTCAAACATAATAATAAAATGGGTAGCACTCATATGGGTTTTAATGGTAGTATGATATTCCCATAAGGTGAAGGGGATATGAAAATGTCATTCCCAACCAAATGCATTGATCATTTTAGTAAACATGTTGATAAGAGTTTTGTTAGAGGTTTTTGCTTATCTAGTCACTTGAGGGTGATAAGGCAAGGAGAAACTTAACTTAATGCCAAATTCATCACATAGACCTTGGACTTGTTTTTTTATTAAAATATTTACTATTATCAGTCACAATCTTTTGAGGAATACCAAAATGCTAGATGATGTGATGGTTGATAAAGTCAACAATATTCTCCTCTTTGGTCGAGACTAGAAGAATAAATTCTTCCCATTTGGTAAAATATTTAGTTGAAATGATGATATAATGGTGTCATTGAAAATAATTGGGGTTGATTTCACTAATAAGGTCTAGACCCTATTATGAGAATGCTAAAAGTCAATGGATACATAGAGACTATGGTTAGGTGCATGATGTAGATTGGCATGTTACTGACACTTAACACACTTCTTCACATAATCACAAAAATATTTGTTAAGGGTAGGCTAGTCATAGTCAAGGCCACATATGCATTTAGATATGGTGAGGCCACTAAAGTGACCCCCATAGATACCATCATGTATTTACTTGATGCCATGAGAGGCATTTTAATTGCATAGGCAATAGAAGAGGATACCATCAAAGCCACATTTATAAATAATTCCTCCAATAATGGTATAACATGAGGTAATCTAGATAAATGCTCTTTAGTCATTCTTGGAGAGCCAAGAAAGAATGATGGCAAGGTTGAGATAGTTGAAGGTTTGTTGATACCAAAGGTTAGGTTAGGTCTGTTTCACATTAAAAATGGTGGGAGAATTTGGTTTGACATAGGAAGGCTAGGTAAGTCTATGGATAATGATAGATAGGTCAGAGTTAGAGGGTGTAAATAGAATTTGAGAGGTAAGGGAAGGTATGGTATCAACAAAATTGTTGGTAGATCATGGGGTTGACTTGATGTAGTAGTATTTAAATGATGCAAAGAATTCATCAACTAGTTATTTGTACTTTTTCAAAACATCATTCTTACACTAGTAAAATCCATTTATTTGATTGACCACAAATTGGGAGTCACCAAAGATATTTATTATTTTGACTCCCAAGGCTAAGGTAGTTTAAAGGCCTATGATTAGGGCCTCATACTCAGCCATATTGTTGGTATATTCAAATTCAAAATTGAAGGATAAAGGAAGAGCCTCACCATCAAAGGGAATTAGGATAATACTATCTCCCCCACCATGTTTACATTTTGATCCATCAAAGAACATGGTGGCTTGATAGGTGAAGTTTGCTTAAGAGAGGGTTGTGATGGACTCAACAGGGAACTCAAGAGGAGGAGGTTAGTTGTTTGTTAATGATGCTTCAACCAATTAGTCAGCAATGAACTTCCCCTTAATTTAATTTTACTAAAGGAACTCATGATCAAAATATACTAAAAGCATGAGCCACATGGTCATACATTGGTTTTATTATGGCTTGGAGTGAATATACTTGAGTGGGTTGGTATTGGTTATGACATAAATTTTGTGGTTAAGAAGTTGGTGGAAAATTTTGGTGGCCAAAAAGACTAAATCTAACCAAAGTTTCTTAGTGTGGGTGTATCAAGTCTTATACTCTACAAACATATGACTAATGTAGTAGACAACTTGTTATTTGTGTTGTTCATTTTGATGAGTAAGCATTGCCCCTAGGGAGTGGTTGGTGGAAAAGATATAAAGGTATAAGGGTTGGCCATCCTTGGGAGGGGTGAGGATAGGTGGAGACAAAAGTTACTTTTTAAGTGAATCAAATTCCATTTGATAGTTGTTATTCCACTTAATAGAGACATCCTTCTTCAAAAGGTGGTGGAAGGGTTGGCATCGGTCTAAAAGTTGAGAGATAAAGTGATAGATGGATTGGAGCTTCCCCTACAAACTATGGAGTCACTTAAGGTTGACTAGAGGAAACATGTCAAGGATGGATTTGATTTTGGTAGGATTGACTTTGATTCCATGAAAGAAAATGATAAAACCAAGGATTTTTCTTGATAAGGCCCCAAAAATTCACTTCTTGGGGTTGAGGTAGACATGGTAATGGATGAGGCACTAAAAGATGATCTTGAGAATAGTTAAATGACTTTTCAAAGCTTAAATTTTCTAAGAATTTCATCAACATAATCCTCTACAATATTGTGGATAAGATCATGGAAAATGTAAGTCATGCAACATTGATAGGTTACCCTAGCATTATTTAGTCTTAAAGGCATGAACCTATAGTAGAAGTTACCCCATGGGGTGGTAAATGTGGTCTTGTGCTAATATTCAATGGAAATTAGGATTTGATTGTAACCCAAGAATCCATCCATGAGAGATAACATCTCATGGCTAGCTGTAAGATCTTCTAGCTAGTCAATGCTTGGTAGATTAAATTTATCTTTAGGGAAAACAAGGTTAAGGTCATGAAAGTCCACACAAATGTATAGTCCCCCTATGGATTTGGTGATAATTAAGACATTTAAGACCCATTTAGAATAGTTAATGGGTTGAATTAAATTGACATATAGGAGGCACTAAAACTCTTCTTTAATGAGAAGGGCTATGTGAGGGTGCATGCATAAAATTTTCTTCTTGATATAATTGGTGTCATAATTGGTGACTATGTTATGGATGACAATGGTGGGGCCAATTTCAATCATGTCACTATAAGACCAAGAAAATTATATGCTACAATATTAGGAGGGAAAGTCTTGAAGTTCCTTAGCATTTAATAATTGGCCAATTTTGACAGTGTAGGGCTTATCTAGAGTGCCCAACTTGATATCCATGGTGGATTTGTTCAACATGGTCAAAGTCTCAAGAGGAAGGGATTTGTGGATGGAATAATCTAGGGCACCAAAGTAGGTGAGAGTAGAATCATCATCTTGGCACTAGACAATGTTAATGGTAGGAGAGACATCTCCTATCATCTTAGGATGGGTCAAAGGGATGGGTATGATTGCTCCTACTTTTGATAAGTTAGGGGTTTAAGGCTAATCATATTGCTAAAAAAATTTTAGGTGGGATGATGTCATCATCCTCACACATAGGTGGAGGAAAGGTTGGTGAGGAAGGGAAGTCTTCCTCAATAATGGTGGTGGTAGGTGGTTTGGTTTGCTTCTTGGTGGGTAGAATGAAACCAAGGCCATGTTTCTCTTGAGACTTTCTAGTCTCAATGGAAATCAACTCATGTGAGCTATGCTCATATCACCCAAGGCTAAATCCCTTCCAAGCACACCTATGGATGTATGTCTTGAAAAAACTTGATTTTTATAGATAGGAGAAGCTAGAGGTGAATGGTTGAGGTGAAGAGGAGGTAGTAGAATAATCAAGTGGTTTGTCAAGTCCCCCATATATGAAATGGGTTTGATAGTGTGAAGGTCTAAAGGGAATAATGGCTCTGACATTGGGGTCATATCCAGGTTGGTGGTTAAGTTTCTCATAATCTTGGGGAGTAGGGAAAGAATCAAGGGCAAGGAGGTGATATTACCCTAGTCAAAGACATTATAATGTAGATTCCAAGTGGTTTGAGGTAGGGATATAATTAGAGGGAATGGATAACCTAGTTGATGCCTTAAGGGTAAAAAAATGTATGACTTCCTCTTTTGTGGTTGAGGGCTTGTCTTTGTCTAATGAGGGTGTGCTGGGTGGGGGTAGGAAGATATCATTGGGTTGATAAGTCATATTACACGATGAAAATGGTCTTGGGTCAATAGGTATAGTGATAACCTAATTTTCATGCTAAAATTTGATGTAATGGTGAAGGGTAGAGGGAATACACCCCATGAAGCAAATCCAAGGTCATCCCAATAAAACATTATATTGGAATTTTAGTTCCACTACATGGAAGAGTTTGAGTAGTGTGAGGGGCCCTAAATAGAAATGAAGGAAAATAGTTCCTAGGGTAGTGGCCATGGTGTTATTGAAGGATCAGAGTATGATCAAGGTTTTTGACATGACATTGTCCATCAAGTTGAGTTGGTTATGGGCATGGGAGGAGATGATGTTAATACTAGCTCCCCCATCAATCATGAATTGTTTGATGTAGGTTTAGTTTATGTAAGTAGTAATAAAGAGAGGGGGATTTGGGTCCTTAGGATGGATATAGCGTATTTACAAATCCTTGAAGGTGATAAGGTTGGAAATTTATAAATTAATAATAAAGGATTCCAGAGGTTGTGGATCTTTAGGTTACAACTATACAGATTACAATACCTCAGTCATTACATGGAAATGATGAGGTGAAGTAGTAATCAAATCATATAAGTTCATCTTCACTGGGGTCTTGTGAAGTTATTTGAGCACCAATATGCTAAGGAGTTAGAGGGGTTAGATTGAGAGGTACCCAAGATAGATATCTTGGGCTTGGTTAAAGGTTAAGTTGTTTGATTTTGGTTTGGTTGGGAGGTGGGAGATGGGTATGTACATAGAATAGACACTTTGGTCTTCTTTTTATCCTTTTTTAAGTGTTTGATCATGTGAGCACATAGATAGAGGGAAGAGTTGGAGTAAGAGATGGCTTTGGTTCCTCATCACTTTGGGGTGAGAGTGGGGGAGTAGGTAGGCATTAGGTAGTGGTTGATGGTTGGAGTATTGGTAATGAGCCTATGTGAGGTTCTTTTATTAATATATCATCCTCATCATAGATTTGATGGATAATGGTTTGGAGAGCCTTACAATTCTCTGTGTCATGGCTTGGTGTCCTATAATAGGAGAACACTTAGTGGTCATTATACCAGGTTAGTTTTGGACCAAGAGGGTTGAATGACCTAATAGGGGGTAAGGTCAAGAAATAAGATTGTAATAAACTTTGAAATATGACTGAGTAAGGATCAACTAAAGGTGGAAAAGTTTTAGAGGTTTTGGTCTTGGTTGGTGAGATGGAAGTCTTTTTGGAAATGGGTTTAGTGGTAGGATATTTGGTTAATGTAGTGTTCTTAAATGATGGTTTAGGTTTTGTTAAGGTAGAGGTTGATAAGTTTGAGGTAAGAGGTTTTAGGGTAGCTATCTTGGTGTTTGATGTCATGGTAAAGATAGGTGAGTCAAAAATCAAGTGTACTAGTGTAACCAAAAGTGGTGGTTGGGTTTTGGTTGAGACAACTTGTTTCCTAATCATAGTAGAGGGATGAGGCCCCAAAATAGAAGGCAAGGTTGAGGGAGGTAGGAGTTTCTCCCTTTGTATTTTTGGTGGCTCTACTCTCTTTGTTGATTTGGTTTTATGGTTGATTGTTGGCTTTGGTTAGGTAAGCTCCAATTTCACAAATGGGTGATTAAGGATCTATGTAAGGAAGGTAATAAGGTTTTTGGTTGGTTTGGTCAATTTGGTTGGAGAAGGTGATTTATTTGTTTGGGGTTTAGGTGCATTGGATGGTTGATGAATTGTTGGGTGGGTAGAGGTTTTTATTAGTTTGGTTGGTAAGACAGGGGTTTAGATAATAGGAGTGGTGGGTTAGTTTACCAAAGGTGTAGTTGAAGGTTCCTACTTGGTGATGTAAGGTAATCTTAATTTATTCCAAAAAGTGGGTCAATCCATGCCAAGGTTGGAGATAAATTCTAATTTTTTCACTAACCTAGAGAATGGTTTATATACTAGTTTTGTTCTCTAGATATTGGACTTGAAAGATAATCCCATAGGTTGAAAAAGGGGAATGGTAACCTCATCCTTTTCCTCAATAAAAGGATGCAAGGTTTGGATGGGTGAATCTTCTATGGGAGGTATAAACATGGTGGCTTCTTTTATAGGAATGACCTCTAAGGGGGTAGTGAATTGCTTGAGAGTTATAGGAGATGATAAAATGGTTGCTTATTCTAGTATGTCAGTGGAAGGAGAGGTTGATGGCTCCACTACCTCAATAAGTAAAGGAGGATAAAGGGTTACTTATTTGGTTTGGATTTCCAATAGAGGAGAAGGTAACTCCACTACCTCAATAAGTGGAAGGGGTAGAGAATAGATAGATTAGGCAATAGGTTCTTTTGCAATGAGCATGTTAAGGACCATATTGATAGTATGGGCATCATGAGAATACTCAATAATGTTTCTCTCATTTTTGGTAGGCACATAATTGGGAGATTTTTCCAAAAAATGTCAAGGGCTTGGTTTTGAGGTGGATTTGGGTTATCCAACACAATATCTCTCTTATAAATGAGAGATTAGATAATGATCTTAAAGGTATTACACCTACTAAGATCATGCTCAACTACTCAATGGAAAGTGCATAACTCATTCTCATTATACCAACTAGTCATAAGATGAGAAGAATCAAATTGATAAGGTGGTTTTATAGGAGGAAGTTATATGATTTTGGCCTTAAGTAACTTCTCCAAAATTGAAGCATAAGATTCTCCAAGTGGAGTAAATTGCTTTTGGTTGATCTAGTTTTGGCCTTTCATGTTTTGTTTTGAAGAGTTAGAGGAGTTTGGTTGGTTGAAATATGGTGGAGAAGTGGATATAAAGACAACTACATTCATATTTCCATTGATCTTGATCTTGGTATTGGTTTGGTTTCTTGGTTTGGAGGAAGAGGCCTCATTTGTTTTGTAGGTAGAGTTATTATTTTTAGTTTTAGCTTTCCTTCATCAATGGTTCTATTTTCTAGCTTACACGCCATGGTAAAAGCTTCATCAAAAGTTCTAAAGCTATGGACACATAGTGTAGAAGAGATGTGCTTGGCACATGCCCAAGCAACAAGTTTTATTAGTTTGGGTTAGGGTAAGGAGAAGGAAAGCTAATTGATTAGGCTCTTCCAATTAGATACAAAATTGGCAATAGATTCATCATCAAATAATTAGATAGAGTAAAGATCAGTGATGGAAACCTTCTTGGAGATATTTATCTACAAGTGATCCAAGAAATTTTGGGCTAATTAGGTGAAGGATAACAAAGAGTGTTTGGTTATGTAACTATACCAGTCTAAGGCTGGACCAGATAGGGACATGGGGAAGGTATGAAGAAGGAGGGCATCATCATAGGAAATCAAATAACATGCATGCCTAAATTCCTTGAGGTGCTATTTGGGGTCTTCCTTTCTCTAAAAATTATAGAACTTAGGGAGCTCCCACTGAGGAGGATATGGTCTTATAGGGATGAATGAGTGGATGGGTTCATTATAGATTTAATAATATGATAGGATGTTGTGAGCCCCAGAGATAGATGAGTCTAGAATGGTCATCTTATCTATTAGAATTTTCATTAGATCCATTGGGGGTTGTGCACCTGGAAGATTTTAAGGTACATATTATAGTAGTAGTTGGGTGACATACTGATGACTAGTAGGAGGTTGAAGAGTGACAACATATTGGTAGGTGGACACTAGTGGTTTGGTGGAAGTTATGTAGGGGTAGGTGGATGTAGGTGGTTGGGTAGTACGTAGAGGTACATGCCCTTGTGGGTTAGGGATATAACCCAAGTTTGGTACAATGGGCACCTATTGGGTAGGAATAATGATTAGGTTAGTGATCAAAGTAAGGGTAGTGACCTTTATGATAACTAGGGGTAAGGTAGAAGGTATAGCCACCATAATATTTTGAAGTGGGGTAGTGGTTAGTGAATTTGAGGTATCCAAAGGAAGGTTTGAAATTCTAGTGGTAGGTACTCCCATGGTGAGGGGAGTATAGGTGGATAATGGTTGGGTTGCTCCTATGGTAGAGGAGTTATTGGTGGGGGTGGAAGGTATAAGGGTGTTTGTAGGTTAGGTAGGTTGGTTTTATACAATAGTGTCAAAGGGATTATTGGTAGATGAAGAGGCTTGGGTAGTCAATGGCTAGGTAGTTACTATGGCAATAAAAGTGTTTCCTATAAGGTGGGAAGGCATGCCATAAGGTGGGTCCATAGGTGGAATCAAGGTAGGGTTATGGTGAGGTAAGATGGTAAGATAATGTTGGAGGGCCAAAATATTGTTATCTAAGAAGGTAGTGAAGCCCACATCTCCATAGGGGAACTACCTGAGGGAAAGAAGGACTTCCTAAAGGGTGAGGAGTTTCTACTGGTTTAGAGATGTAGTCTATGGATGAGGGGGTAGAAGAGGTTGATTAGTTTGGTGATGGGTTTTGTTCTACTAGGTTCTTTCATTGTTGATGAGTTAGAACCATACGAGATAAGGGAAAGAGAGTACACAAACAATCTTACCACTCAAATAGAGAGAAGATAAGAAAAGAGAAATGAAATCAGACACACATTAAAAGGTAAGTTAAGTCCTAGATTTATTTTTATTCTCTCTTTTGGATTATGCCTTAAGCTTTCAATAAATTATGTGACAAAAATTGGCTTGTAGAGTGGGTAATAGAAAAAAAGTCTATGGTTGGTTTCAGGTTGTTCAAGTTCGTAGAAAGTATCTATATTGGAGATCAATATGTGGCTTGGTATTGGGGCCTACCCCCTTACTTCACACACCATAAAAATAAGGGTGTTAGGTGCTTAGCCAATGTATACCAATTTATAGAGTTTATACTCAACCAGAGAGCTAAGTTGGTTCTCCTCTTGGTAATAAACTCTAAGTAGGATTGTTAGGAAAGGTAAGGTGACAACTAGTTGATGAAATCCTTGTCGAGCCTTATCTCAAGTTTGTTTAATATTTAATTGATGAAGGTTGTTTGGTTCAGTGTGTGTAAAAAAAGTGATGCTATGATTGAATTACTTTGATTTAATTTATACTATGTGAGCTAAACTTGAAAGCAACTAATGTATGAAGTCAATTTTAAGCCCAAAATAAACTTTGATGCCATTTATGAGAATAAAATAGAGACAAGAACATATATATGCAAACAAAATAAATATAAGTAGAGACTCAAGGTCCCACCAAGTGTGCTATAATGTTTTAGTGAATCTAAGATTATATTTGAAGAAAGGAAGAAGAAGAAACTAAAAATGGGTATGGTTGAAAAAATTGCTTGATTATGTGTACATTGAATTATATGATTATGAAGAGGTCATATTTGGCTTGGGAGGATGACCTGAAAATAAGATAACACTAAATCAAATGGTTGGATAGATAGATAGTTGGGTGGATTGCCTAGCAATAGCTAGATCTCAGAAGTAAGAACTTACTTGGGGGCTGTCAATCCACATGTTTTAAAAAATTAAGTTTATAAATATAATGATAAATTACTTGCATCAATAATCAAAATGTACTAAAATTGAATACAAGAGATCATTGATAAATAAATAGACTAAAAATGAATAATATAGTAATAAGAAAGTCAAATACTAGTGCTAAATAACTCACGTCTATTTTAGAAAATAGGAAAGTGGTCTATAAATAGATAGGGACTTAGAAAATTAGATTTGGTTGGGGGTAGATGGGTGAAAATAACTTGTTATTTTTTCCATAGTGATTGTCAATGATTGAGATAACCATCAGTGGTTAAGGTTACTATCGGTGGTCAAGGTGACCATCAATGATTGGACAAACCATCGATAGTTGAGACAACTATTGACAATTATTGTGTGTAGGCTTGGATTGGTAAATGGTCAAATTGATGGGATCACAAAGTTGGATTTCAAGATATGGGTTGGTGTTATGTTGATTGTGAAATGCAAATAAAGTAAATGAATATTAGAAAATAAGTACTTATCTTGTATAAGGTTGGTTGGATGAGTGGTTGAGGAGGTTATCTCATTGATTGAGTCTAGCATGATTCTGGTAAAGTAATTATACCTGGCTATTGATCGTGGGGTAGTGGTAATTTGGATCTCTATTATGATGGTTAGATGGTTAGATTGTTAGAAGAACACCTGCAAAAGAAATCTTTTGATGCAAAATCTCTTGATAGTTGTGGATGCGGCCCCTTTCACATCTTGATCCTCTCTTTTTATAGGCAAAGAGGGAGAGATGTAATAAGATGTTAAATGGGCCGTTTAATTATAACTCACACATGCAATGGATCACACGTGGATTTAGATAAACTATTTTTAAAAAATCAAGGTGGGTGTTTACATGTTAGTTTTTGGGATGGTGGACCTTGATCATTGACAATCAAGGTGATATTCGATGGTCATCCTAACCATTGATGGTTGAGGGCCAAGGTAAAAAAGTGGGTAAAAGGGTAGGTTTAACCAATTGGTAAAACTAACCATGGTTAAGCTTAGTTAGGGGTGAAAGGGTCAAATTGGTCCCAAGGGGGTCCTAAGGTGGTCTAAGGGTTCTTCAACATTTGGAATCATGTTGTGTGTATTTTTGATGTCTATAAGTAAATTAGAAAAGGTGAATAAAAAAATCTTTTAGTGGTACCTACTTTTTAATGTAAGTACCCAATATTTGTATTAGATCGATGGCTCTGTAATGGGTCCTAAAGAATGAGGAACATGTTGTGAGAAATTAAGTCTATTTAATTTTTCTATATGAATCTACCTTCATGAGTTGATCTTATTATCATGCTTATTTTCATACAAAGCTTAGTGTCTATAGCGAACATGTTTCCTTTGTACATTGATGGTCACTACTCACTTAGTGTCTTATAATGTCATTAGTATGCCTCATGTCTCCTAAGGTCTTCTCATAAGATGCCTAAATTATGATTTTTACATTCTCCTTTTCACCCCTAAATTCCTCATATTTCCTCTTTATAATTTTTTTTTTTTATTGATCACTCCCATTAGGATTCCATTTGTGATTTGTATTGTAAGACCATGGATAAGACCTGACGTTCTTCACAAATTAGCACAATTTCACATTTCTATTACCCACTTCATTGACATGATTTCAAGCTTGAATTAGTATGTTTTATGATTAATTAATTTTTATTTCACTTTTATCCTCTTATTTTTTGAGTGCATGTAAAAATTCAACAATTTTCTTTAATTTTTCATACTTTCTAGCTTGAATTAGTGTGATAATTTAAGACCAAATTTTGCCAATTTCATTTTTCTCTTATACTTCTTGACATGATTTAGTATGATTGATTGACTTAATTGATTTATTTTTGTTTGTTCCTTTTACATGATAATCCATTTTATTACATTATTTTCATACTTCCCAACATGATTTAGTGTGATTTTACTTGTTTTAATTTGGTGTCAATATTTTGTTTAGTTTAAAAACAATTTCATTTTTACCATCTGATTTACCACCCTTTGGTTCTTTATAGTTAGTCATTTTCTTCTTATTACACATTTCCCAACTTGAACTAGTGTGTAGGACATTTTTGATTGATTATATTTTAACAAGTCCTTTTTACCTTTTTCATTTTAACCATGCATGTGTCCTACATAATGTTAGAAAAGAAACGACAACTCATATATTTCCTATAACATATATAACAATAACTAGATACATGTGCTAGAAAGAAATATATACAAAACATCCATAACCATAACCATAATGATAAAACATATGATCAATATCCAAAATAATCCATATATATATATATATATAATATCATGAGTTTTGATACAACCAATACAATCATATACAATGCTCCATCTCTATGGTTGGGACCTATCCTTCCTATCTCATGGCCTTTCCATGCTACTTATAGATGCCTCAGTCTAACCTCTCTAAAAATAATGTTATAATGAGGTTGTTTGAGATATCAGTCCCAATACCTACCCCTATAGATGAGCTACTTGACCCTAAACCTGTGTCAACTAGGCCAGGGTCACCAAATGTGCTTCTCTCTCCTACTCCTGTACCTATGCCATATATTTTAGGGTCACTAAAAGTGTTGATCTCTCTTGCTCCTGTACCTATGTCATATGGGTCAAGGCCACTACCTGTATCAATATATCCTAGGCGTGTGCCTATGTAATTTGTGTTACTATAGCTAGATGTGTAGCTCTCTCCTCAGCTAGGGCCTACCATGCCCATGTCTCTCCTACACCCATATCTACTAGTGGTTGCATCCCCTCACTATATTCTCATATCTACCTAGATGCCTCTTTGTCTAGTCTAAACCAACTCACCTGAGATGGGGTAGATGGTAAACTAGGATCCTCTAGTGTTGCAATGTTATATGACATTATTGCCTCATCTAGGACATCATGAAGTGCTCCCCTCACTAGGGACCCCCATATGATATCCTCCTCTACACCTATAAAAATAAACTTAGATAAATATTAGATTATTGATATATCTCAAAATATGTCTATCTATAGTATATTTCAAATAAACTTAAGCAACACTTTAATCCATATTTTATTACATGTTTGTGTGTTGGCCACCACTATGTTTCCATCCACATGACCACCAAACACACTCTATCCATCTATGTGGCCTCTAAGAAACTCCTCTATAAGTCACCTCCTAAAAACAAATCCTACATTCATATATCAATTCTTCTCAACCTACACTTGAGTGGCCTCTCTATGGTCTAACTCTACCCTAGCCCACCTATTAGGTCACCTAAGATATCCACAGTCTCTACTATCTCCTACTCCTTCCTCCATTGATGTCATGTCCTTGGTGGTTTTTTCTCATCCTACTATGGATCTAGTGGTGGTACCTCTAATGCTCCTACCTCTTTACCCGTCTCCTCTCACTTTGTTGCTTATCATGCTTGACCAGTCCATAGTATCTCATAATGTGGCATGAACATCAACATCACCACTAGTGGCCCTAACCCTCCTCTCCCTCATGGATCTCTAACATGTTATGCTAAAAACATGGGCACCACTATTATCACCATTAGGTGAGGAAATCCCATCTACCTTGGTAATCATGTCATCAAATTTGGTTCCATCTACCAAGTGTAATGTCATATCACCTTCATCCATGCTAAAGCTGGTATAACTATGTATTAGCTTGGCCATATAGTATTAATGTGCATGTACATATCCCATACTATGTCTACCCATCTCACTATCTATATAATTCCACATGGGGAATGGCTTATGCTACATGGTCTTATCTCTATCTCTATACTCATAGTGACCTATCATTAACCACATGGGGCAACCCAACTGATCGATACATGGGAAACCTCTCATAGACCCAAGCCATCAATAAAATGATCAGTAAAATAGACTTATAACCTTTGGAAAACATCCTATACATATCATGCATGAGTTATACCCAGATGATGGACCCTAGATCATCTATCATCCTCTCCTCTAATATCATCCAACTCAAGGATATCACATAGAGTGGTACCTTGTTATTTGACTTATGGAAAAATAATTATACTATCATAATTCCTATAACAACCTTCTATATATCCAAAATATATGAGGTATATGTGTCAAACATACTCACTCTCCAGCCTACATATATCATCTCTGAGCCTGTAGCCTATATAACTAAGGGTCTCCTCTTATCCTCGCTATTAAGTATCCTTGTAGCCATTGATGTCACTATTATCAACAATCCTAAGATGGCATGTACATATTATAAGGTGATTCCCAACTCTATCATATCCCCATCCACCTCTTACCTAAAGGTGTTAGTCATCTATTCTCAGCATCCCAAGAATATGACTACCAAATCTAGGCTTAAGGGTATCCTACACATCTCAACTATGCCACCTAGGCCTATAGAGATTAGTCTCTTCCTATCCTATATTATCAAGTGATATAATATATCTGGTAGTCACATCATGTTTACCAAACTCTATAATCTAGGTCACCCCTACAATCAAGAAACAAAAGATGTATTAGATCTTGCATGTCATGTATAGTCTAAATACATTTTTTTTACAAATTTTAATAAAAAACAAGACTAAAAATGCTTTCATTTTTTAAATTTTTAGCCTACTCACCCATTTTATCCTTTATTTTGTCATTTTGGGTCATTCTATCACTCTTTCAACCACTTACATGCATTTTTGTACTATTCAAGTTCTTTGGTCAAATTAGTTTGACCAAATTTTCCCTATTTTTAGCCTTATTGACTTAACAATCTCAATCAATCCTCTTATTTCCCCCATAGTACTACATTGTCATATTGTCATTTTCTACTCAGTTAGTATTATATAAAATGTACAAGGTCAACACATACCTACTGGATCAACAATGTATATTTTGCCAAATTTCAGCCTACTAGGTCAACTGGGTCGACCCTGTTGTTTTTCTATAAAAAAATGCCTTCTGGAAATTTTATCCCCAAACCCTTCAAACCCATTTTAATAAATGGTTTTTAATACCAATATCATCTAATTTGGTTTAATTTTTATGTCTATAAATTATTAAAAACATAAATTTTTAAAAATACACTTAAAACACTAAAATATTCAAAAACTGGCTTAAGATTATCAATTGCTTACCTATCCTGCACCCACTATCATATCCTCACCATCCTAGCCTGTTTGGTATCTTAGAGATATTTTTATCTCCTTAAAAATTCAAAAATAACAAATGACTTTCATTTTCACCCTATTTGAAACCACTTTTCATAAATTCAAATCTTTCCATTATTTTCTGGCAAATTCCTTGTTTTGCATCTATCTTTATTTTTACTCATCCATTTTTCAAAATGTAAAATGTTATGGATTAATGATGATGTAGAGAATATTTTCAACTAATATATACCTATATTTTGATAATTTTTGTTTTTGGCTATTTTTTGTACTAGCTTATATAGGTTTGCCTAGTGTTCTTCACATTTGATGTTTTCACCTTTCTTGCATTCTAATTCTTTATTTATAGAAATAAGTTAAGAAAAGGTATGTGTTTTTCAATTCTATCTTTTCATTTATATTATTTTTTACTTACTTAAATTTACTTAGCATCAATGTTATGTGTTATCATGTTCTGTTTCCTTAAGCACCATCCCATGCTGCACTCACATGACACATGATGAGATTTAAGTGGGGCATATTTATACACATAATATTTTTAAAATTTTATTGATTACTTAAACTTTGTGTCTTGAATGAACCCATTAAGTCTCAATCTCTTTGAGTCTATACCTTAAGGGGTCTACTGGGAAAGGGGTGGGTAGACCATTAGTGATTTGTAGGATTATTGTCCCTTTTACCACTTGTTATCTACACACATATATCCTTAAAACCATTAACCCTAAGCTTATTTTTCTCTATTATACCCATTCCAAGTATTTAATACATTTTATTACCCTATTCCTCACCTAAATCCCTTTTTTATCAGTCAGATGTATAGGGTCCACTAGGTCGACCCTATACAATTTTAGGGTATTTTTCACTTAGGAACTAGTTGACCTTTGGCTGACCTAGCTCATGACCTAGTGAATTATGATCCAGAATTGTACAGGGTCAACTAGTTCAACACTATCAACTAAATTTTTTGGAAGGGTTCAGGGAAATATTTGGCTATATATATAATATCATTTTCATCATTTATAAATAAGAAGCAAAGAAGTATGAGTGAATGAACATCTACTTATTGACCATTCTACTTGAGAAGTAAAGCTTAGAGTTCCATTATTTATTTGGAGATATGGATATTGTATTATAGAGAAGTATTTTAGATGCATTGATAGGTTGTGTAGCCTAGAGATGATTTGTCTTTGTCCTCCTTACATACCATAACAACCTCTTGCAAAGCACCTTGGCCAAGGGAGAGATTGAAGCTCGATGGGTTCATCTTCAAAGGTAAGTATTTTTAACTTCATTTTTCCTTTGTAGGAGTAGATATATAATGCATTTATGATTCTCTTCCATGTATTAGGATTTTGTATACATTGATGTGAGTATATATTTTCTATGCATGTTTAGTTTTATTGTTTATAACCCCCACTTTATGCCACAAGCTTTGGTGAGCACTAGATTAGATTTAATTTTATTGTTAGTAGATTAGGTGAAATATAAAAACCTAGGACCCCCTTAGGGTTATTGTATGATTATGTTATACTGGGGGATTTTGAACCCTAATTAGCATGATGTATTTTGATAAATGATCCCCTAATTGAATTTATTAGATCCCCATATTGGTCATGCTCTCTCTTAAAAAATATATTTCCAATTAGAAGTGTAGGTATGTTATATCTTCTCTAAGTTAGGATTGATTTATAAACATGATGCATTTTTGATTGCATACATCAATCACCTAAGATAAATTAATCATGGGGACTCATTGTTATTGAATTGAGTCCTATGTAAGCCATAAAAATAAAATAAGGAGATGGCATAGAGAATTAATATATTCCTAATGGTATGAAAGTCATGAGGAAAGTGATATAGGATGATAGTAGACAATATCAACACAAATAATTTAGTCTTCATTAAGATGTTCAAAAAGTTAGGCTTAAATATATTAGTGTGTCCGAACCCATATCAAATTTTTTAATTGTATAAGAGTTAACAAGTGTTCATTAGTGATCAATTTTTATTAAAATTTAAAATAGGTGCTTATCAAGGTGAAGTATGGTATGGTGTAATTCCCATGCATATATGTAATGTACTATTATAAGGACTTGGTAAGTATGTTCATAAGGTAGTACATGATGGGTGTTCTAGCACATATTACTTGGAGAAGGATGGCCATAATTTCACATTGATTCCATTGAAATATGAAGAGTAAAGAGAGCAAAATATCATGCATGAAATAATACTGATGGTGTCAAGAAAAAAATTCTTGAAGGAATCATGAGAAGGGGAATGTTACATGATTATTCCCATAATGGTGAGAAAATATGGCATGGATAAGGTTAATGAGATGACATTGTTGTTACCAAGTCTTTCACCCTAAGAGAAATTGTTTAGGCCTCTTCTAGAATTGGGTAACATGGGAACATTTCTAGGTATGTGGGTGTACCTATATTGGAAATGAGCCTCTAGATTTAAGGGCTAGCTCCCTGAATATATTGTGAATTGTTTATCAATTAAACTACTACTTGCTTATGGGGAAAAGAGTTAGATAAATTCATAAATTAGACTTTCTCTAAAGGAGGTGATGCACCAAGAATGTCTTCCACATGGCCATCATATTTATACCATGATGAAAAAAACATATAGACTAGTTTATAAG
This sequence comes from Torreya grandis, assembly GCA_037957365.1. Taxonomy (NCBI): domain Eukaryota; kingdom Viridiplantae; phylum Streptophyta; class Pinopsida; order Cupressales; family Taxaceae; genus Torreya; species Torreya grandis. Next base: position 1,483,439 of record JARHVA010001302.1, read on the forward strand.
CTTTAATGGGTTATAACATGAGTATTTCAATATAGAGATGAGATGTGAGAAACAAAACAAAAAATGAACCAGAGGGTAGATTTCACACTCCGAGGATAATTATACACTTGAAAGAGCTTTACACACTAGAATGCACTCTATATACCTATTAGAGTAGGAAGTCTTGCTCAAACATGAAAGGATAAGGGAATGAAGGATAGAGAATTATCAATTCTCATTATCATACATCACTTGAAGACTTAAACAATTTTTCAAAACTTAGAAACAAACTTGTATTAATGCTCAAAGTCAAAATTTAACATCAATCCAACAAGACTTCACCATACATGGTGTGGTGGTTTACAAGGGTAAAAATGGAATCTAATTATAAAATTTGAGAGAGAGGAGTGGGAAATAAGAAGACAAAAAAAAGGAATCAAATTAGTTTAACCTCATCTAAACCATGGTTGTGACTGCTTCTACAATTATGCTCCTTCAAGCTTCTATATTGATTTAGGCTACTTCAAGTGGTTGCGTAGTTACATTTTTTTTCATTGATGTTCCTTAAAGGTTAAAATGGTTAGATCAAGTGGTTTTGAGCTAAGTTATGGCATTAATTTAGTTAGAATAATTGAATTAGTCTGTTAGGGATTTATCTTAGTGCTAACTACACTTCACTAGTTTGACATTTCATGCAATAGTGAGGAGAAGGGTCCCTTTCATGCAGTTGGTCTTGGAGATAAAACTTCCAAAGTATACGTATTCACCTTGATGGAATCCTTTGAAACATTAGATATAGTTTTAAATGAACCATGATTTAACTTAGATCCATACCTTTTATTTACCTTACCCCATTGAAGGTTACTTTGTCAACCTTTGTCTAGGTCACTTGGGTTTGCCTTCATTTGATTAGCTATCAAAAATTAGCTCAAATCATTGATATTTTTATCTACATGATTAAATGTGCTCATGCCACTTGTAAATTGAGAATTGATTTTGGGATCTTGTTGTTAGTCTGTTACTTCACACATATATGCCACATGGTGACCTCTAGATCTCCTTAACTCATTGAATTGATTGCATGCCATTAGATCTGAATCTATGATTTAATACGAGCCATTAATCTACTTGGGACCATTATCCTACTAGTCTATCTCATGCCATTGGATTTATACTTGATTGATTTTCACCATCAGATCCTACATTTTGAATCCCAAGACTATTTTTTAGGATTTAACTTTGATGTCTACATGACCATCACTGGGATATTTGAACCTCAATGATCATTTAATAGGGCTTGAATTTAATGTCTACACAATCATCATTTGATGTCTACATAAATGTATCTGACATCCCAAAGACCATCAAATTTAAACTCCAATGGATGAATACTAAGCCTAAACTTTAACACTTGCATGAACATGACTTTACTTCTCAACAATTCTTTTGGACTTTATGTTTTAACCTTTTGTTGTGGACCATTTTTCTCAGGCTATTTATTTTAACCACTTCCTTTAAAGGAGTTTTTACTTAGTGTTTTACCTTGAAACAATTTTTTATGGATAAAATGCTTGATATAATTCATGTCTTTGGGATCTATATCTCAAACAAAATGTCTAAAAAAAATCATACTTAGTCTCTTTTTCCTTAGAACAAAAACTCCAAAAGAATTCTACCTTCAGGAAAATTGTCTCAGATAATTTTCCTGAAGGAATTTGTGCCCTTGTACTTTTTGGTTGAACCTTTATCTTTGATCTTTATGTATCAAACAAAATGTCTAAAATAAGCTGACCTTTGGGGAAATTATTGTGGGATAATTTTCTTGAAAGAATTGTCCTTAGAATTGCCTTTTGGCCCTTTTGAAATAGCCATTTTTCCCTTTGAAAAGTGTCCTTCAAGAATTCTATATTAGACCCTTTGGTGAAGAAAAAGTGCCATTTGAAAAAGTGTTTGGGACATTTTCCTGAGAAAAGACCCTTCGAGAGAAGTGTTTGGGACACTTTGCTTAAAAAAGTGCCCTTTAATATTTTTTCACTGGCTCCTTTTTTGAAATAAATGAATCTTTGGGGAAATTGTATAGGACACTTTCCTAATAAAAATACCCTTTAGGATTATTGAAGAGGACACTTGCTTGAGAAGCTAACCCTTTGGAATTTTTGTATTGGACCCTTTGGTGAATAAAAGTACCCTTCAAAAAAAGTGTTTGGGATACTTTGCTACAAAAAATGACCTTTTAATAAAATTTCATAGGACACCTTCCCAAGAAAAATACCCTTTGGGATTTTTTTTTTTGACCAATTTATATGGGACTTGTGTTTCAGACAAAATGTCTAAAATAAAAATTGCCTTTGGAACTTTTGTCAAACATTTTCCCTAAAAAAATAACGCCTTCAAGAAAATTGTGCAGATAATTTTCATAAAATAAATATAACACTTAGGTCTTTGATGCAAAAAATTCTCCTAAGACAAATAGATCTTCAAGAAAATTGTTATATAAATTCTACCTAAAAGAAAAAAGTTTGTGGGATCTTTACCTTGGACAACTTTCCCAAAAAAATCCCCAAAACTTAACCAAAAGCTAAAATATCTCCCAAGTGAAACTTTAATCTTTTTTAGACCTACTCTTACAACTACTCAACACCATGAAAATTGTCCACTTACATATATGATAAAAAAATGACCCCTTAAGACACCACAAGACACAAGGACTAAGCTAGACCATGACCACAACTTATAATGGTATATAAAATGACATAAAATGAGTTATAACATCCCCTATAACATTATAAAAAGCCCCTACACAAGGTTTTGACTATAGGGAGTTGATCCATTTTGTCATGTGGGGAAAAATGGTAAACATCTTTGGAGATTTCCCAAGGGTGGCATGCTTGCTATGCCATGATCAGTTGCCTAATCCTATCCATTAGGCTATGGAGTCACAAGTATATAGGCTAGACACATAAAATACCTTAAACAACACACAAAACATAAATCAAGGAACTAAGTAAAATAAACTATGTTTCAAAATTACTTATTAGAAAACAACATGCATAACAAAAGAAACACACATCTATCCTAATATTTACAAGACAAACCTCCAGAGGTGAAACATCTGATCATACCTCACCTAGGGTAAAATATGGTTCCCCTAGCATCTTTATCACTCCATGAAGGTAGCCTAATATGAGGAGTATGATCATCACCAATCACTTGTATATTGTTGTCCCAAAAATTAGCTATGCTTATTTTGGTGGACAACCCCTATGAAACTTGTCTGTTTCATAAGCATACTCTAAGTTCATCGTTCAAGATAAGTTTCTCTTTATCTCGATCATATTTGAATAGTATCCTTGAAAATTTCACAACATTCCCTCATCTTGATTTATCTAAAAATATGAAACTCATTGCAGTCTTGATGCGATCAGAACGTCAGACTTCAATTAGTTTCAAGGAGTTACTTTTGTTTTTTACATGTAAAGTTGGCATAAATTGCAGCTATTGCATGTTATTTTATGTTCCATGTAAAGGCATCAATTTTTTACAACCTTACATCCTTGATCCATTCCTCTTCCATGCAAGAGTAGTGATTTTTTCTACCCTTGCATTTTATGGACCTTTCATGCAGGAGCGGTGATTTTCACTACCCTTACATTTTTTGGACCTTTCATGCAGGAGTGGCGATTTTCATTGCCCTTGCATTTTTTGGACCTTTCATGTAGGAGAGGTGATTTTCACCACCCTTGCATATTTTCACCTACACATGCAAGAGTGGTGATTTTTACCACCCTTGCATGACCTTAGTTTTTGCGTGTAGCATTTATGACCATGCATGCCAAGTGGTTGGCATTGGTTTTGAGCCATTTAAATTCTAATTTGTGTCACTTTTTTATTGTTTTGAGTTGTTTTCTCCCCCTCCTTGCAACTAGTCGATAACACAAATGAGTGTGATTGTGATTTATCTAGATTCATGCATAGGATTTTGATTTACCAGGTAGGTTTTGCATTCTTCTCTCATTATTTCTAGGTTTTCATCTTTTTTGTTTGTTCTCTTTTCTTTTAATGTTAGGTTTTCTCTTTTTCTTCTTTTTTAGGTTTTATCTGTCCTCTCTCCTCCTCCCTCTCTTCCACAAGGAGGTGTTCTAAGTGAAATCCTAAAAAATCCAAACCATCAAATGAGTTTTTCATGTAAAGGCAGTGAAAATCACTGCCCTTACATAATAATTTTCCATCCATGTAAAGGCGGTGAAAATTGTTGGATTTACATAATTTTTATGCTTTATGCAAGGGCAGAAATTCTTGCCACCCCTGCATAAACCCAACATGCAAAGGTGACAAAAATTTCTTCCTATGTATAATGGACCTCCCTTTCACATGCTAAGGTGACAAAAATTAACACCCATGCTATTTTTCACTTCAATGTGTATTAGCAGAATTTTTTGCCATCAATATGACTTCACCCAATTTTTGCCGCCCCTGCATACATTTTCTCAGTTTTCCTAACTCTAGGAAAATTTTGAATTTTCACTTTTCTAAGCTCACTTTCCTTTGGCTTTCTAGCCTGCTTGCACTTTATCCCTCTCAAGTGCATTCCCATGGTCATGATCATCAACATGCAATTTTCCTAGATTGGTAATATTTTTATTGCATGATCATGACTTTTGTTACAATTTATCTCAAGGATCCTTCTTCATTGACATCCTTTTGACAAAAGCTCCTCCAAATGACTGAGGTTTGTCTAAAGAAGTTAAAGACAATGAAGTATAAGTATAAAGATGTTTTTCCAATCACCTTGGTTACTTCTAATGTTGATGACATTACAAATACAGAGATTGATCATGTAGATATGGTTGAGTTCATGGAAAGAACTAAATCAAGCAATCCCATCTATAAGATGAAGAAGATAATCAAAAGTAATATTCATCTGGTATCTTCTTTCCCTGTAGTGGCTCATAACACAAATTTTGTTCTCCAGTGCACTCAATTTTATAATAAGGATACTAGGGTTGTGTCAGATTCTAGTGGTAATGTGGTGATTAGACTAGAACCTGAGTTCATCAATAAAGTGTTCATGTGTCCTCCTACTACCAAAGTATTAAATTTTGATTTCATTGAAGCACAAAGATAATATGACAAAGATCTTGAAAGAGTGAATAAAGTAATCAATAATAAATGGCTTAAGACTCCAAGGGCAAATTTGTCAAGATGGCCATGGAGCTTTCCAAGAAGTGACTTTATAGAAGAAGTGGTGACCTAATCACTCTTCTTAGTAGGGTAAGAGGCTTACCTACTTCCTCATAGTTTCATGAATGGATGTACCCCTTCATTAAGATAATCCTCTAAATTAAACAAGTCATTTTATACGGAGAACAAATCAGCAATGCTCTACGTGAGCAATAGATGAAGGTATCTAATACCTCCAAATTATACATGACTTCATACCTGGTGTATACTGCAGCTTTTATGAGAACCTTCCCAAGTTTAACATTAGAAGGAGATAGGAGAGTGACCCCAGTGTATCAATATTACTCTTAGTTGATGTTAAAGGGTTATATTCATCATTTTAGGAGAGTAAATTATGCTTTATTTGCAATCTTTTTGTGTTTATTTGATCCTTAATTAGTACTAAAAAGAGTGTCAGGTGAAGCCTTGATAGTTTTGAATGACTTTGGATGCATGTTCTTGTAATTTCCTTCTTTTTCATACCTATGGATTGGATTTTTCCAAGGTCATCCTTACATGCTTCCAAGATTCCCTTCAGACAAATTGGTCTTGATGGAGCTATGCAGGAAAATAATTTTCATGCATAATAAGCAGATGGAACTCAAGAAACCTAGTTTCAAGTTCCCAATTGAAATTGGCAACTTTTTAGTGTTAACTGCTGGAAAAGATAGAGTTATAAAAACTAAAATTCAACTCGTAACCATGAAGCATTTCAAAAGGAGACAAATTTTTGATTATAGGGGTGTAAAGGACATAATCAGGTGAAAAACCTAGTTTCATGAGCCTATGATCGAAGATGTTTGGGTAGACCTAAGGATAGTAGAAGACATCAAAAAAAGGGATTATAATAGATTATATCTTAATTAGATAGAATATATGGGACTCACTGATATCCTTGAGAGTCTAGTGGATGACAGAGATTTGATCAATAATAGATACCATGCTAAACAGGTTGCCAATGCCCCTCTTCCCCCAATCCAATGGTCACAAAAGGAGTTGACTTCCTTAAGGAAAAGATTAGAACTAATATTGGCAAACACCAATGATTGGTTAGAAAATAAGGGAATCACTTTGAAAGATTTCATCATAGGATCATAAGCTAAATTTAAAGAAGAAATAAGGAGAAGAGCAGAAGATAGGATGAAGAATAAGAGTGATGTTCCTTCTTCCTCTAGGCCACATAAGCCTAAGATCATCTTCATGACGAAGAAGTTAAAAGTTATAGAAAAAGAGCTAGAAACAACAGATATGGAGGTTGAGAAGCAAAGAACTGAAGAACCAGCAAGGGAAAAAATAGAGACTAATGATAGGCCCACAAATTAATAGGAAAAGGAAACTCTATCTCCATGAGATAATGTGTAGCCAAAAATAGGAATTTCTTCTTCCCTACCTAGCACACCTATTGTAACTCTTTCACCTATTTATCCAATTAGTGTTCCCTCTTCTGGAGTAGCCTCTCCTTTCAAAATGATTTTTGATGATTCTCAAGGTACTTTTGGAGATATTATTCATTCTTCAAGATTAATTCCTAGTTTATCATCTCCATCTTTTGATATCCAAGATAGTTTTGCTCTCGATCACTCAGTAGAAGATGTAATTTTTACTGATACTCCACCTATTGTTTCCACTACTAGTGAAAGTGTGACTCCAGTAACCCCAACCATGGAGATCTATCCTAATGTAAGTACTTCTATGCTCCCACCTTAGTTGTTAGTTTATATGCCCAAAAGTAAAAAATAGCCCATCTTTCCAGATGACTTTGATTTCAATAAAATGGTGCCAGTAAAAGTCAAGGCTCCTAAGAAGCCAAAGATTCTTTCAAATATGATTGGTGATAAAGGACACAAATATATGGAAATAACAAAACCTCCACAAGATGCAACTCTTGAAAATTTTGATATAAGTGACTACTCTATATCTCGAGTTGAGTTAGGTAAGATAACTCATGAAAGTGCTAAGAGTGATTTGCAATCAGCCATGGACATTTTGATTCATAAATTTGATAGAGAAAAAGAGATGAAGGATCATTATAAATCAATGGTGGAATAATTGACTGTAGTGGTAAGGAGAATTAATTTCACTCTAGAGGCTATTTCCATAGAAGATCATGTGATTTAGAGAGTAGAAAAGACCTATCTCAAGGGAAAATTACTTGAAGAGTACTTGGACAATATGAATACACAAAGAATTTCCTTGCTCATAGAGTTATCTGAGAAAATGGATAAAATGAGAAAATAAGAGTAGAACTGGATGATCTTATTAATATTATTTCTCAAGATATTGAAAGCGTAAAAAAGTATCTTGGTAAATGGATGGAGATGAAGAAGTTAAAAATGAGCACTCTAATATCAATTGGCATCATTGCTGATAGAGACTCTTACACTGAAACTAAAGAAGCATTGATATATAGAAGTTGAGTGCTTAAAGAATTAATCAGCGACCTCAAATCATCAAAGGACCTCAGTGAACAAAGTGACATCAGTCTTTTACATAAATTGGAGGAGCTACCTTGCAAGCTTATATCACAAGATAACCAATTCCTTTTAGTAGAAGAAATGATTTAGAAATTTAAAGGTATATTCTGAAAGCAATTTGAAGATAAGAAATTCTTAGTAGCCTCTATGGACAATATTATGGATAATCAGTTAACTCCAAATAATCTAAAAACTAGGTTAACTAGTCATGCAAAATTTGTTACAGCAGTGAGAGATGCCATAGTTAGGGCGAAAGTGATTTTCAAGAATATTGTCACTCCAGATAGTATTGGCATACAAGAATCTATCACCATGTATGATGCTCACATGAAGAAAGATGGGGCTACAAATTTAATCAATTTTCCTTTGATTTAATTTCCATTTTTTCAAAACACTTTTGTAACCACTTTGGACATTTTCACATGAACTTTTATCATGTGTAATTACATGTAAAAATATGGAAAGTCCAAAGTCAACAAAGACTTCTATCTTTGACTAGATCAAAATATTTAAGTCTTTTCTAAATCCTCAAGGCCTCTCCCTATAAATAAATAGAGCCTCTTTTGTAATAGATATCTTTTTTAGTTATTGGAAGCAAAAACTCTGCCCAAATTGAGATGCCTTTTGAGACTTTGAGCTCAGATTGTAAATCATATATTTTCTTAAATGAATGAGAAATCAAGTGAATTTTCAAACTTTGTATTGGAATAACTTGTGTTATTTAGGAAATTGTTCTTACATCCTTTTCCTAATTCAATCTTATCTACTTGATTAAATAAGCAGAATGAGTGAAAATAATTTGGAAGATGTTTTGAAGATCAATTATGGAGACTTTGTGCTACTATAATTATCTTTAGTTTGTGTTTTCTTCATTTTTTGTATAAAGGATATTGGAAATGCTTTAAATTGCTTTTATCCTTTGTAGTCATATACTTTGTTGTAGTTTTTAGTGGAGACTTGGGGCTGCACTTCATTCTACTATTACATATGTTGTAAAATAGTAAAAGAAGTGACAATAGGCTTTGTACTCTCATGGGACTCTTATGGTTTATGTCTATATCAGGAAGTTTTCTTTTACTTTGTAAACATCATTTTTGAAAAAAGAGAAATGGATGGTATGATCTCAACCCTGAGTTAATTTTTAGTTAGATTAGTTTATAATAGTTTATAGGGAAAAGAGGAGAAAACCAAAAGTAATGCATAGAAAATTTGATTCCTTGTGGAGAGGTCCATTCACCATTCATAAATCCTATGGTGAAAATAGTTTATTACTATAATATCAATATGGATACCATTCTCACTACCTCATAGTGAGAAACATCTGAAACACTTCAATTCTTGAAGTATCAGATGAGTTCATTTGTACATTTGTATAGTCTTATGTTTATTTATTTTTATTTGGTTTTTCTTGTCTTTTTATTTTGATGTCTTGACTCCGTGGCCCAATGGCATGGATGAAGGCACTTAGAGACTAGTTTCTACTCCCTTTGATCATTTCAAAGTTCAATCGATGGAAGTTCCCCAACTAGAGCCAACTGTTGTCCCAAAAATAAGCTATGCTTATTTTGGTGGATAACCCTTATGAAACTTGTCTTTTTTGTAAGCATACTCCAAGTTCATCATTCAAGACAAGTTTCTATTTATCTCGAGTGTAGTTGACTAGAATCCTTGAAAAGTTCACAACATTCCCTCATCATGATTTCTCAAAAAATGTAAAACTTATTACAGTCTTAATGCAATCAGAACATCAGACTTTGATCGGTTTTAAAAAGTTACTTTTGTTTTTTACATGCAAAGTCAGCATAAATTACCACTATTGCATGTTATTTTATTTTCCATGTAAAGGTGGTGGTTTTTTCCACCCTTACATCCTTGATCCATTCCTCTTCCATGCAAGAGTAGTGATTTTTGCCGCCCTTGCACTTTTTGGACCTTTCATGCAGGAGTGGAAATTTTTGTTTCCCTTATATTTTCTAGACCTTTCATGCAGGAGTAATGATTTTTTCTGCCCTTGCATTTTCTGGACCTTTCATGTAGGATTGGTGATTTTCACTGCCCTTGCATATTTTCACCTCTACATGTAAGAGCAGAAATTTTTTCTGCCCTTGCATGACCTTGGTTTTCACATACAACATTTATGACCATGCGCACTAAGTGGTTGACATTGGTTTTGAGCCATTTAAATGCTGATTTGTGTCTCTTTTTTATTTTTTTGATTTGTCTGCTCCCCCTCCCTACAACTTGTCGATAGCACAAATGAGTGGGATTGTGATTTCTCTAGCTTCAATCATAGAATTTTGATTTACCAGGTAGGTTTTACGTTCTTCTCTCTTTGTTTCTAGGTTTTCATCTTTTTTATTTGTTCTCTTTTATTTTAAAGTTAGGTTTTCTCTTTTTCTTCTTTTTTAGGTTTTATCTTTCCTCTCTCCTCCTCCCTCTCTTCTCTGAGGAGGTGTTCTAGGAGAAAGTCTAAAAAATCCAAACTTTTAGATGAGTTTTTTGTGTAAAGGTGGAAAAAATCACCACCCTTACACAATAATTTTCCATCTGTGTAAAGGTGGTGAAAATCACCACCTTTACGTAAGTTTTATGCTTTATGCAAGGGCAGTAATTCTTACCACCCCTGCATAAACCCAACATGCAAAGGTAGAAAAAATTGCTGCCTATGCATATTGGACCTCCCTTTCACATGCTAAGGTGGAAAAAATTTCTGCCTGTGTTATTTTTCACTTCAACGTGCATCAGTGGCAATTTTTGCCACCAATACAAATTCCCCCCTATATGCAAGGGTGGCAATTTTTGCCACCCCTGCATATATTTTCTCAATTTTACTAACTCTAAGAAAATTTTAAATTTTTTCTTTTCTGAGCCCACTTTCCTTTGGTTTTCTGACTTGCTCACACTTTAGCCCTTTCAAGGACATCCCCATGGTCATGATCATCGACATGCAATTTTTTTAGATTGTTAATATTTCCCCTGATTGCATGATCATGTCTTTTGTTGTAATTTCTCTCCAGGATCCTTCTTCATCAACATCCTTTTGAAAAAATCTCCTCGAAATGACTGAGGTTTCTCTAAAGAAGTCGAAGACAATGAAGTATAAGTATCAAGGTGTTTTTCCAATCACTTTGGTTACTTCTAATGTTGATGACATTAGAGATACAGAGATTGGTCACATGGATATGGCTGAGTTCATGGAAATAACTAAATCAAGAAATATCAAACATGAGATGAAGAAGATAATCAAAAGTAATATTTATCTGGTATCTTCTTTCCTTATAGTGGCTCACAACATAGAGTTTGTTCTCCAGTGTGCTTAGTTATATAACAAGGATACCAGGGTTGTGTCAAATGCTAGTGGTAATGTGGTGATTAGACTGGACCCTGAGTTCATTGATAAAGTGTTCATGTGTCCTTCTGCTATCGAAGTACTAAAGCTTGATTTCCTCAAAACACAAAGAGAATATGACAAAGATATTAAAAGAGCAAAGAAAGTGATCAATAATAAATATCTCAAGACTCCAAGAGCAAATTTGTTAAGATGGCCATAGAGCTTTTCAAGAAGTGACTTTATAGAAGAAGTTAGTGACCTGATCACTCTTCTTAGTAGGTTAAGAGGCTTACCTACTTCCTCATATTTTCATGAATAGATGTACCCTTTTATTAAGATAATCCTCCAAGGTAAATAAGTCATTTTCTACAGAGGATAAATCAACAATGTTCTGCACGAGTAATTGACAAAGGTCTCTAATACCTCCAAATTATACATGACTTCATACCTAGTTTATATTGTAGCTTCTATGATAACCTTTCCAGGTTTAACATAAGAAGGAGATAGGAGAGTAACCCCATTGTATCAATATTACTCTTAATTGACATTGAATGGTTATATTCATCATTTTAGGAGAGTGAATGATGCTTTCTTTGTAGTTTTTTTGTGTTTATTTGAGCTTCAATTAGAACAAAAAAGAGTGTCAAACAAAGCCTTGATAGTTGTGAATGACTTTGGATGTATGTTCTTGAAATTTCTTTCTTTTTCATACCTATGGGTTGGCTTTTTCCAAGGTCATCCTTACATGCTTCCAAGATTCCCTTCAGATAAATTGGTCATGATGGATCTATGCAGGCAAATAATTGTCATGCATAATAAGCAAATGGAACTCAAGAAACCCAGTTTTAGGTTCCCAATTGAAATTGGTAGGTTTTTAGTGTTAACTACTGGAAAAGTGAGAGTTATGGAAACTAAAATGCAACTCATAACTATGAAGCATTTCAAAAGGAGATAGAATTTTGATTACAGGGGTTTAAATGACATAATCAAGAGGAAAACCTAGTTTCATAAGCCTATGATTGAAGATGTTTGGGTAGACCTGAGGATAGTAGAAGACATCAAAAAAATGGATTATAGTAGATTATCTCTTGAGTAGATAGAATATCTGGGACTCATTGATATCCCTGATAGTCTAGTGGATGATGGATATTTGATCAATAATAGATACCATGATAAATAGGTCACCAATGCCCCTCTTCCCCCAATATAATGGTCATAAAAGGAGTTGACTTCCTTAAGGAAAAGATTTGAGCCAATATTGGAAAACACCAATGATTGGTTAGCAAACAAGGGAATCACTTTGAAAGAGTTCATTACAAGATTAGAAACTGAATTTCAAGAGGAAACAAGGAGAAGAGCAGAAAATAAGATGAAGAATAAAAGTGATGTTCCTTGTTCCTCTAGACCACATAAGCCTAAGATCATCTTCATGATGAAGTCAAAAATTATAGAAAAAGAGCCAAAAATAATAGATATGGAGGTTGAGAAGAAAAGTGCTAAAGAACTAACAAGGGAACAAATGGAGACTAATGATAGGTTCACAAATCAATAGGAAAAGGAAACTCTATCTCCACAAGAGAATGTGTAGCTAGAAATTAGAATTTCTTCTTTCCCACCTAACACACCTATTGTAACTCCTTCACCTATTTATCCAATTAGTGTTCCCTCTTTTAGAGCAACCTCTCCATCTAAAATGATTTTTGATGACCCTCAAGGAACTTTTGGAGATATTCTTCATTCTTCAGGGTCAATTCCTAGTTTATCATCTCCATATTTTGATATCCAAGATGGTTTTGCTCTCAATCACTCAATAGAAGGTGCAATTTTTACTAATACTCCACCTATTGTTTCCACTACCAGTGCAAGTATGACTCTAGTAACCCAAACCATAGAGATTCATCCTAATGTAAGTACTTCTATGCTCCCACCTTGGTTGTCATCTTATACACCCAAAAGGAAAAAATAGGTCATCTCTCCAGATGACTTTGATTTCAATAAAATGGTGCCAGTAAAATTCAAGGCTCCCAAGAAGCCAAAGATTCTTTCAAAGATGATCTGGGATAAAGGGCACAAATTTTTGGAAATAATAAAACCTCCATAGGATGCAACTCTTGAAAATTTTGATATAAGTGACTACTCTATCTCTCAAGTTGAGTTAGGTAAGATAAATCATGAAAGTGCTAAGAGTGATTTGAAATCAACCATGGAAAATTTGATTAAAAAATTTGATAGAGAGAAAGATATGAAGGATCATTATAAAACAATGGTGGAATAATTGACCGTAGTGGTAAGGAGAATTACTTTCACTCTAGAAACTGTAACTCCAGAGGCTATTTCCATAGAAGATACCATGATTCAAAAAGTAGAAAAGACCCATCTCAAGATAAAAGTACTTGAAGAGTACTTGGACAAGATGCATATTGAAGGAATTTCTTTCCTCACAGAGTTATCTGAGAAAATAGATAAAATGAGAAAAATAAGAGCAAAACTAGATGATCTTATTAATATTATTTCTCAAGCTATTGAATGCATAAGAAAGTATCTTGATAAATGAATGGAGATGAAGAAGTTAAAAATGAGCACTCTAAGATCAATTGGCATCATTGATGATAGAGACTCTTACACTAAAACTAAAGAAACATTGATATATAGGAGTCGAGTGTTTAAAAAATTGACTAGCGACCTTGAATCATCAAAAGACCTTAGTGAACAAAGTGACATCAGTATTTTACATAAATTAGAGGAGATGCCTTGCAAGCTTACATTGCAAGATAACCAATTCCTTTCAGCAAAAGAAATGATTTAGGAATTTAAAGGTATGTTTTGAAAGGAATTTGAAGATAAGGCATTCTCAGTAGCCTCTGTGGACAATATTCTAGATAATCAGTTAACTTTGGATAATCTAAAAACTAGGTTAACTAGTCATGCAAAATTGGTCACAACAGTGAGAGATGCCATAGTTAGGGTGAAGGTGAATTTCAAGAATACTGTCACTCCAGATAGTATTAGGATACAAGCAGCTATCACCATGTATGATGCTCACATGAAGAAAGATGGGGCTACAAATTGAGTCAATTCTCCTTTGATTTAATTTACATTTTTTTTAATGCACTTTTGTAACCACTTTGGACATTTTCACATGTAATTTTGTCATGTGTAATTACATGTAAAAATATGGGAAGTCCAAAGTCAACAAAGACTTCTATCTTTGACTAGGTCAAAATATTTAAGTCTTTTCTAAATCCTCAAGGCCTCTCCCTATAAATAAAGAGATCCTCTTTTGTAATAGATATCTTTTTTAGTTATTGGAAGCAAAAAATCTGCCCAAATTGAGATTTCTTTAGAGACTTTGAGCTCAGATTGGAAATCATATATTTTCTTAAATGAATTAGAAAGCAAGTGACTTTTCAAACTTTGTATTGGAATAACTTGTGTTGTTTGGGAAATTGTTCTTACGTCCTTTTCCTAATGCAATCTTATCTATTTGATTAAATAATCAGAGTGAGTGAAAATAATTTAGAAGATGTTTTGAAGATCGATTATGGAGACTTTGTGCTACTATAATTATCTTTAGTTTGTGTTTTCTTTATTTTTTGTACAAAGGATATTGGAAAGGATTTGAACTAATTTTATCCTTTATAGTCATATAATTTGTTGTAGTTTTTGGTGGAGACTTTGGGCTGCACTTCATTCTACTATTACATATGTTGTAAATCAGTAAAAGAAGCAATGATAGGCTTTGTACTCTCATGGGTTTCTTGTGTTTTTGTCTATATCAGGAAGTTTTCTTTTACTTTGTAAACATAATTTCTAAAAAAAGAGAAATGGATGGTATGATCTCACCCCTGAGTTAATTTTTAGTTCGATTAGTTTATAATAGTTTATAGGGAACCTCCCCTTGCTGAGAGGATAAATTTATCTCGTTATGCTATGGTTGATATTCCTATTTTGCCTTCAATTAGTTGATGACAAAATATTCACCCAACATATATGTAGGTGATCAAGAAGCCTATCACCTTTGAATATTCTTATGTATAAAATTGAACTTAATAAGACCTTCATGAATGATATTTATTTCTATCTAAGAGCCTTGGTTGGAGCTACAATCCTTTTGATATTGCCATATCTTAAATACATTCCTAAATTTGTAGAATAAGGATGATGATAGTTGCTCCAACCTTTCCATCTTCTTTCACATGATATACTTGATGCTTGGGAGTATCAAGTTCTTATTTATGATACAGCCCCTTTGAATATGGATCAATGCCAGATAGATCTCCTAACTATCCTTTAGGCACAACTTCTACCTTGACCTCATTATGTCCCTCTAGAACTATAGGCTTTTGAATAAAATATTGATGTCCATTTTATTTAACAACATAGCCTTTAATTTCATGGTTTTAGAAAACTTGAGAACCTACTCATTAATTTCATCAACAAACACATCAACCAAAAATTTCTTGGGAGAAGAAGGAATATTACCAATCTTGTCAAATTATTAACATATGGCCTCAAAAATTATCCATAAGTCATCCTCTTATTCTTTATGAGTGTCACCATCCATAACATCTTCATCAATAGAAGGAATGAACACATCATTATTCCCACTATGGTGCTCTATTAGGTTCATCAACATATGATTATAATACTCATGAATCATGTAGTTGCATTTAGTAGCATGAGAAATTTTTATGCTTACCTCAGCTTTTTTAAATGCCTACTCAAGCATAAGGTAAGTACTAAGTTTAGTGTACTCAAATTATACATAAGGATCATATCCATATGAATTTACACCATACTCATCCAAGAATAAGTCATAAATTCCTTCAATTTTTATAAGTTCCACTATTCACATTAGGCTCCTCCTCCTCGTGAACAATGCAATTCAAGTTGGAACTTGACCTTCAATGTAAGTTTCAATATAAAACCTTGCAAGAGATTGTGTTATAAATATCACCTTGGCCCCTTACCTTGTTCTAAAATCCAAGAAAGACCAATCAACTAAGAGATAACCACCTATCTTGGCTATGAAGTCCCTTGACAGGCATATTATAAAGTGAGCTGGGAGGTCAACAACAACTATATTTTGAAGGATAGGAAACCTAGGACAATCATGAAAGAAAACCTTTAGGATTTTGATCAGATTTATGGTCTTAAAAGGTATAATATCTATCTAGATCACTCCTTTTATATGTGGCTCCTATTTCAGGCCCATCTTATCAGCTACAACTTTGGGTATGACTAAGGTAGAGGCTCCACTATCAATTATGCAATTGTGAACCAATTTATCACCCAATATGAGATTAAGATGAAATTTTGAGGATTCTCAGTCCTAGTAGATGGTTCAAAAATAGTGTTAGGAGAATTTTCAAGGACAACATGACTACTAATTTGATTTGAAGATGAATGACTAGTAGGAATAATGGACAATTACTTCTGTAACAATACTTTTTGGCTAGGCATATGAAGGATATCCCATTAGGAGATAGATGATTTGGCACTTTTCAAGGAATCTACTACATTTAGAGAATTAGTACTCACCTTTTATTATGTCTTTGGAGGTTTAGAACTTTAGGAATAGAAATACTTTGAATAGACCTTACTATGTTTTGACTTGTTAGAGGTATAGGAGATTTTGGAGTTATCACATTTGTAGTCATGCCTTACTACCTTGTAGGATGATCAAATGAGCATGTGGGAATGCTGATACCACCTCCTAAATCCTTCTTCTTATCCCTCATATTTTATATAATAGATTCTACTTGATTTAGTCCAAAAGTGTCTTCAACCAAAAAATTGGTGAAGATCTCTCCTTGAGGTTGTCAATCCTAATTAACTTGCATCATTACCTCATCCTCATTTGATAGGAGGGGAGTAACTACAGCTTGAGCCACTAGAGCCTATTATCCATTATCATTGGCATTATTGAATTGGTATTTCTTCTAATATTCTACCTATGTCATATTTTTATGAACTACCATCTCCTTTGTATTGGTGGTAGAGTTAGGACTATACACATTGGTAGGCCTATTATAGTTAGGCTTCCATTGAACTCTCACTCTTACATATTGTTGAGAATACTATTACAGATGGGGGTAGGGATTTTGATAAGAACCTTATTGTGTACTACCTCACCTATTTTGAGCCTCTAAGGCTAGGAACTTTTCTTTCCAATGAGAATGATCTTCTACCTACCTAAGATCCACCTTAGTTTTGGTATTGAGATTAGGAACTTAGGATATATCTAGAGTATTAGTAGAATCATGAGATAAGATAAGTATAGATAATTTAATTGTAAATATTATAGATTGAATGAGATTATTTTCATCTTTTATAGAAATATCATATGATTTAGGGAGGGTGGATCCCCACATAGATTGAATCATAACAACAATTTTAGTCCTAATGTCTCTCAAGTAAGTAGGGAACACAAAACTATCATGTGGTCTGATAGGAGGAGGCAAGCTATGCCAAGTCTTCTAAAACCTTTCATTGAAGTCATGCATTATTTCTTTGGGTCCCCTCTTTATCACATTGAGCTGATGTATAAGAGAAGCATGGTCACTGTCATTCCCAAATATGAAATTCAATAACACTTTGAACTCATCCCACATTGTGATGTATCCACATTATAAAGTCCTATACCAATCAAAATCCTTCCCTTTAAAGGACATGGTAAGGATTTTAAAGGAAATGTTCTCTCGAACAATATTATAGAAACTAAAAAAGTTAGAAATATCTCTAATGTGCTACTAAGTGTGATATGAATCTCACCATTGAATATGGGCACACCTTTTGTGGCATTAAGAGGGATGGCATAATATGAATGAAATTGGATTGGATTATCAGTGTTAAAGGTAGGGAAATCATGAGGTATAACCATGTTTTCCTCTTTAAGATATTTAATTTCTTTAGCCTCTTCCTCCCTAGAAAAATCTAATCATTATTCAAAGGGTAGATTAGGTTGTGGATATTGAATTGCAAGAGGGATCTTAGGCTAAATGGGTGTATTAATAGGATTAGGTGTTCTAGAAGATGATGACCTAGTGAGGACCATGAATTATGGGGTTAATTTTATAATAAAAGAATGGTCTAAATCTAGATTTACTTTGAGCAGTTGCCATTTGTTAAGACCAACATTGACCTTGACAAGTTATCTTGAAGATAATAGGGTCCCACCTAGTATGCCATAACTACTGTCACTAAATATTTCACCTTAGGAGAGGTTATTCAAGCCTCTTACATATTTGGGAAACATGGGAACATTTCTAGGCATGTGGGTGTACTTATATTGGAAATGAGCCTCTAGATTTAAGGGCTAGCTCCCTCAATATATTGTGCACTATTTATCACTTAAAATACTAAGGAAAAGAGTTAGAGAAATGCATAAATTAGAATTTATCTAAAGGAGGTGATGTACCAAAAATGTCTTCGACATGACCATCATATTTCTACCATGATGAAATAAAACATACATATTAGTTTATAAGATTTAATGGGATCTAACATGAGTATTTAAATATATAGGAAAGATATGAGTAGTAACAAAATACAAATGAACTACAGGGTAGATTTCACACTCCAAGGATAATTGTATAATTGAAAAATATTTACACTCTAGACTGCACTCTATATGACCTATTAGACCAGGGACTCTTGCTCAAACATGAAAATATAAGGGAAGGAAGGATATGTAATTATCACTTATCATCACCATACATCACTTAAAAACTTAGATAATTTTATAAAAATCAGAAACAAATTTGTATTAATGCTCAAAGGAAAAATATAACATCAATCTAGTAAGGCTTTGTCATACATGGTGTGGTGGTTTACAAGGGTCAAAATATCAACTACTTATAGAATTTGAGAGAGAAAAGTGGGAAATAAGAAGCCCCAAAAAATAAATAAAATCATTTCAACCTCATTTTAACTATGGTTGTAATTGCTTTTGCAATTATGCTCCTTAAGCTTCTTGATTGATCTAGGCTACTTAAAGTGGTTATGCAGTTACATTGTTTTTTCATTGATGCTCCCTAATGGTTGTAATGGATGGATCAAGTGGTTTTGATCTAAGTTATAACATCAATATAATAAGAACAGTTAGATCAATCTGTTAGGGATTTGGCTTGGTGCTAACTGCTCTTTATTAGTTTGTCATTTCATGTAATAGTGAGGAGAAGGGTCCCTTTCATGTAATTGGTCCTAGAGATGAAATAATCAAAGTCTACATGTCCAATTCAGTGACATCCTTTGAAATGTTGGCTCTGTTCTAAAATAAACCACATTCAAACTCAAATCCATACCTTTTATTTACCTTTCACCATCAAAAGTTACTTTTTTGACCTTTATCTAAGTCACTTGGGCTTGCCTTTGTCTGATTGGACATCAAAAAATAGATTGAATCATTGATATTTTGATCTACATAATTAAATACACTCATTCCACTTGTTAATCATGTATTGATCTTGGGATCTTGTTTTCAATTTTCTACTTCAAGTGCTTATGCCACATGGCAACCTCTTGACCTCCTTGACTCATTAACTTGATCTTGTGTTGTTAGATATAAATCTATGATTTAACATGAGCCACTAATCTACCTAGGCCCATTCTCCTACTATTCAAGCTCACATCATTAAATTTCTACTTAATTGATCCACACCATCAGATATTGCCTTTTTAATCCCAAAAACTATTTTTTGGGACTTAACTTTGATGTCTATGTGATCATCACTGGGATATTTGAACCTTAATGGTCATTTTTTGGGGCTTGAATTTGACATCCATGTGGACATATTTGACATCCTAAATAACATCAAATTTAAAATCTAATGGATGACTGTTGAGCCTAAACTTTGACACTTGCATGAATGTCACTCTACTTCTCAATAATTCTTTCAGACTTTGTGTTTCAGCCTTTTGTTATAGACCATTTTCCTTGGGCTATTTCTTTTGGTGATTTCCTTCAAAGGAATTTTTACTTGGTCTTTTGACCCTTAATTAATTCTTATAAATAAAATATTCGATAGAATTATTATTTTTGGGATATATATCTCAGATAAAATGTCTAAAATAAATCATACTTAATCTTTTTTGCCTCAGAATAGGAACTCTAAAAGAATTAAGCCTTTAGGAAAATTGTCCTAGAAAATTTTACTAAAGGAATTTGTGCCCTTGTACCTTTTGGCTAAACCTTTGTCTTTAGGATTTGTGTATCAAACAAAATGTCTAAAAAAGATGACCTTTGGGGAAATTGTCATGAGACAATTTATCTAAAATAATTATGTCCTTAGAATTACCTTTTAGACCTTTTAAAATATCCCTTTTTCCCTTTGAAAAGTGTCCTTCAAAACTTCTATATTGGATCCTTTGGTGAAGAAAAAGTGACCTTTGAAAAAGTGTTTGGGACACTTTGCCAAGAAAAGACCCTTCATGAGATTTTATTAGGACACTTTGCTTTAAAACGTGCCCTTCAATATTTTTTGCACTGGCCCCTTTCCTAACATAAATTACTTTTTAGGGTAATTGTATAAGATAATTTCTCGAGAAAAATACCCTTTGAGATTATTGAAGAGGACACTTGGCCGAGAAATTGACCCTTCAAATTTTTTGTATTGGACCCTTTGGTGAAGAAAAGTACCCTTTGAAAAAAGTGTTTGGTACACTTTACTACAAAAATGACCTTTTGGTAAATTTCATAGGACACCTTCATGAGAAAAATACCCTTCGAGATTTTTGTTTTGGAACAATTTCTATGGGCCTTGTGTTTTGAATAAAATGTCTAAAAGAAAAACTACCTTTGGAAATTTTGTCAAAAATTATCCTTGAAATAATAATGCCTTCAAGAACATTGTGTGAATAATTTTAATAAAATAAATCTGACACTTATCTTTTTGATATATATAATTCTCCCAAAATAATTAGGTCTTTGAGAAAATTATTGCAAAACTTCTACCTAAAAGAAACAAGTCTGTGGGATCCTTACCTTGGAAAATTTTCCTAAAAAAATTCCACAACACTTAACCAAAATTCAAAATATCTCCCAAGTGAAACCTTAGGATTTTTTTGACATGCTCTTATAATTTCTCAACACCATGAAAATCTGCCACTTGTATAGATGATAAAAATAATGACCCCTTAAAATACCAAAAGACATAAGGACTAATCTATACCATGACCACAACTTAGAATGGCATATGAAATGATATAAAATGAGCTCCAACATACCCTATAACATTATAAAAATCCCCTACACAAGGTTTTGACTATAGGGGGTTGATCTATTTTAGTTGGTGGGGAAAAATGGTCAATAGCCACCACATGAATTAAAGTGATTGTTGAATGAGTACATTAACATTATGTCAAGTAAATTTATAGATGAGTTACCATTGGTAATAAGTATCAATCAATAAATTAATATAATTTAAAGAACTATTGAGTAAGGTTTCACATATGGTAACACTTATGGAGATTGATGAAAATTAGAGGCAAGTACATTCATTTTTGAAGAAAGGGATGATAGAAGAAAGTTTGAGTTCATGTATAGTGCCTATAATACTGACATAAAATAAGGATGAATAATGAATCATGTGCATATATTCACGTGCCATAAAAAATAATGATCAATTATAAATTTCCATTACCATAAATGGATGATATGATGGATTACATAAGTGGTACAAGGTATTTTAGGAAGATTGACTTAAAGTGTAGGTATTATCAAATCAAGATGTGTAAAGGGAATGAGTGAAAAAAACACTCAATATAAAGGAATGATTGTACGATTGGTTGGTCATTCCATTTGGGATTATTATTTCACCTCACACTTTTATGAGGTTGATGAATGAAGTGTTAATACCATTCTTAAAGAAGTTTGTCATTATCTATCTAGAAGGAATTTAGATATATAATAAGACAAAGTAAGAACACATGGTTCATCTAAGGAGTGTATTGGGAAGATTGCATCAAGATAATTTTTCGGTTAATGAGAAGAAATGTAGTTTTATGAAGGAATAATTGGTAAAATTAGGTTTTTTCATCTTCATAAAAGGATTGAATATGGACCTTAAGATGGTGCACACAATAGTACAATAGCCATAATTAAAGAGTGCATCTAAAGCATAAAGCTTCCCTACACTAGTGAGCTTATATATGAATTTCATAAATAATTTCACTAAAATATGTAAAATAATCATAGAGACACTGAAAAAATATTGTAAAATGTTCTAGTGGACTAAATAAGCATAATGAAACATTTAGTTGTTACAAAATAAGGTGAAGAATAAGACAATGTTAGCATTACCATATTTTCATAATTTTTTCAAGTTGATTGTAACACAAGTGGCACAACTATAAGTGCAGTATTGAGCCAAGAAGGAAATCCCAAAACCAACTTTTATGAGAATTTAAATAATTCCAAGTACAAATATTTATTATATGACCAATAATTCTACACCATAGTGTAGACACTAAATAAGTGAAAGCAACAAGTATTTTTGAAAGAGTTTGTGCTATATAGAGACCACCAAGAACTATAATTTATCAAGAGACAAGGAAAAATTAATTATAAACATATGATATGGGTAAAATACCTATATGGGTACACATTCATGTTGAATCACAAAAGTGGGAAGTTGAATAAAGTAGTTGATGTGTTGAATAGGAGAGTGATAGCAATATAAGAACTTAGAAATAGGGTGTTACAATTTGATCTGATAAAGGAACTTTATGTTACAAATGATGATTTTTTGGATGCATGGAGAGTATTAATTAATTTATTAAACATGGTTAATACACCATGGTTAAATTATGTGATCTAGGATGGAATGTTATTTTGAGGTTCATTACTATGTATCCTAAGGGTATCAATGCATGAGAACTTAATCAAAGAGAAACATATTGGAGGAGTAGATGGAAACTTCATAGGTGATAATATGTTGGTGTTAGTCATACAAAACTATTATTATCCTATAATGGGAATGAATGTATTAAAATATGTTGAAAAGTGTTAAGTTTTCTAGTTAGAAAAAGGGACAAGCTATAACATAGGTTTGTATCAACCGTTAGAAATTATAGGGATATCATGGGATGACATAAGCATGGAATTCATACTTGGGTTTTCCATGACACAAAGGGGTAATGTTTTCTATGGTAGATATATTTTTAAATATGCACACTTCATCACATTTTTTTTAGAGAGGTAGTGAGGTTACTTAGATTGCCACATATCATATTGTTTAACATGGACACCAAATTTTTAGACCATTTATAGTGTACATTATGGAACAATTGGGAATTAGGATAAACTATAGTTTTACACACCATATAAAAATCAATGAAAATACAAAGTTTGTTAATAAGATCCTACGAAATTTATTAGGATGTTTTAAAATAAATAAAATAACATAGTGGATATGGTACTAGTATAAGCCAAACTAGCATACAATAATTCTATGAATCAGAGTACTATAAGAACACCTTTTTAGGTTATTTATGGAATTAGTCCAAAATGTGTCATTGAGTTAAGTAAAATAGATAAAAAATGTATAATAATCATGGAAACATAATATTATGTGGAACACACGTAAAGGTTGCATGAAGAAGTGAAGTAGAGGCTCGATCAAACTAGCTAAGATTATGAGCAATGGGTAGAAAATAGGCATAAAATAATGAATTTGAATATGAGACTTAATTTGATCACATTTTCACAAGGATATATTTTCATGGGAAACATATAATAAGTTATATCTGAAGAGGATATGACTATGTAATACATTGCATAAATTTTCTTCCAATGCATATGAGATTTTGATATTATAAGGGATAGATATATCACACATATTTAATGTCTTATATATGTATAAATTTAATAAATCATAATATGAAGATAAGGAAAAAATGGGACACAAATCCTAGATTGGAGGACATAGATACCTGAAAAAGAAATGGAAGAAATAGGGTGAATATTGGGTTCCAAGGTTATGAAGCACATGCATGGAAAAGAATAAAAAAATTATTTTGTGAAATGGAGGAATCATGTTATATATTATGATTAATTATTATACCTTTAATAAATATGTTGATATGGGTATGAAATAACAAGTATTAACTTGTGAGCTAGAGTTCACATTTGAGGTACTTAGGAAGTCTAACGTAGGATCACCTAGGTGAAGAAACATATTAAATCATTTTTGGAGATAGAGTAGACAAAAATGCATATTTAATGACAATGACACATGAATAAATTATGAAGAGACATGTAAAAAATATTGAGGGAATGGTTTTACCAAGATATATTTATAAATTGCATGCATAAGGACTTGAGGCATAAGTGTACCAGAAGGGTCAAGGAGTACTAAATGACAAAACTATTTAAGCAGATATGACACATAATCTTGAACCAATTTTTTTTAATTAAAAATATATGTGGGATAAGCATAAAATATTATGGACCATTAGAGAATACATTTATGGGTCATTCAAATTCAAAAAATTTAACTTCCAACTATATTTAATGAGGTAGTTCGAACAAGGTGGGAAAAGATCTTTGAGATCCTTTAAAAAATGAATATAAATAGAGAGAGTCCCTACTAAAAGGGGGAGAAAGAGAGTGTTAAAAGAGAC
This sequence comes from Torreya grandis, assembly GCA_037957365.1. NCBI lineage: Eukaryota > Viridiplantae > Streptophyta > Pinopsida > Cupressales > Taxaceae > Torreya > Torreya grandis. The sequence continues at coordinate 1,508,066 of JARHVA010001302.1, forward strand.
AAGGATTAAATAAATTCCGTGTTAGTGAATAGAGTTAGGGAGATTGGATGATTATAGGTTAATTAGTGAAATACTATTGTAAGAGGTTTAAGGATATGGTTTAGCTCATAAAATCTATATGTATTTTATTTGATCAATTCATAAAATGTTATATTTTTATTTTAAGTCTTTAATTATCTATAAAATATATAGAATAATAAGTTAGGATGGTTGGGTTGACATCTCTACATTGGGATCTATAGTCTTGGTGACTACATCACACTTTTGATGTATTTGCTATCTCATTAGTTATATTCATAGGAAAAGGTTCATTGAATATTTTCATTTATTTGATTTCACTTCGTTATGCATTTTAATTATATGTGTGATCATATTAATGATGTTAACATCTATAAAATCATGAATCTTACACCTTAAAATGATGCACCACTTATTAGTGTGCCTTGGTGCTTTATACAAGTCATAAAATGTATTTTGTTCAACTTCTTTTAGAAGAGGCTTACCCACATAAACATATTTAATGGGAGGGGAAGATATGCGATTTCATTCTAATAGAATTTTTAGGACCTTCAATAGATATTTAAATAGATTAGTAAAATGTCTCATTGGAGGATATGATAATACAATCCATGAAGTTGGTTCTAAGGAAAATGTAGTATTGCCTTTTTATTGTTCTTATTATCAATTGGCCTAACCTTGTATGGTGTCTTAATTAAATTATTTTTATTGAAATATGTAGTGGCACTTAATATTATTCATTAACAATAATTTTAATTCTCTTTCCTTTAATATATGGTACAAATATGTAATGATTGACATTGTAAATCATAAATACAATTTAATGTATATTATTTTAGACTTATTATAAATAACCTCAATAACCTATCATTAGAAACATATTCTAAGCATGCTACATGAAATGATCTCAAATGTTGTTTAGGGTCACCTTTTCCACTCATAGTGTAAGCTTGGGTGCCAAAAAAATATAGATAGAGGTTAATTTTCTATGTTGTGCCAAAAACATGTGAAAATAACATGATAATCAATCACCTGATTATATTTAAAAGTACCTTGATCTAAATTTAACACCTTAGTTTCTAGATATTAAATCTCATGCATAAGGCATTTTACATTGAGTGAAGAATAATGTGTGATAACCAAATTTGGTGTTTTAAATGATTGAGTATAAATTAGAATCTTAATCTATTGAAACTCTTGGGTTGCTCCCACTATAAATGGTGGTATAAAAGTTTTTTCCATGAAATCCATATTATTAGAAGTATAAAATTATTGTGCCATGCTTTCAATTTTTATTTCCAAAAGGGTTCACAAAATTTTAAGATAATCGAAAGGTTATTCATGGCACATTTTTAGAAAAAATTAATAAATTCCACTTTGTTAAATTTTGGTTGTTCATCACCTATAGGTTGGAGTACATGTTGGTGATCATATTTAGGAGAAAGGTTATCTTGATCATACTACTCATGCTCTAAATTTGTGTCAGGGACCTCTACATGCTCACTTTGTTCATTAACATTTGAAGATCATGATATACCCTTGTTTTTATCCATGTTTTATAATTTATGGAAAGGAATATGAGTATGAATAATTGGAATAAAAATTACTCTATCACTTCTTCTAAGAGAGGTATAAATAACCTTTTTAGAGGGCATATGCCATAAAATATGAAATGAAAATTTGAAATATTTTTTTCTATTAAATAAATTTTTAGATCTAAAAACCATAAGACAATAATTTACATAGAAAAAAAGAAGGATATAAACCCTATAAACATATTTGGATAAGGTTTTGAAACATTAAATCAATAGATGTGATCACTAGCATGTTTTATAAAATTCAAGAGTAATGGATATTAATAACCTAAATGTGACAAACTACTACTTAAAATTAGAATGATATAGATATAAATTAAATGATTCACATTGATTTGGAACTTGTTAAATATATACATATGTTAAAAATTGAAATGAGAAAAAAATGTAACTTAGATATAAATTTGATAATTCATAAATAATACAAAAATTGTAAAAATGACAAGGAGACTCTGTGATGATATTATGAATTAAGAAAAATGTCTTGATTGCTCTCTAGATAAGGCTACTATAATCAATCAAGGTTATGGTGCACTAGTGTTCTTAGGGTTTGATAACATCATGTAGGGTTATATGCTTTACAATTGATATGATTGGTTTACTTCTTGTGTTTTTTCTATCTAACTATTCAAGAGCTCTTGATCTATTGAATAATCACTAAGTGTGATCTTCTTCAATTGTAACCCTAGCTCAATACACTAGAAATGATAAAAGGGATAATAATAAAAACATAGTTAGTGATTGAAGTTATTTTAGACCTCAACACCCCCTATGTTGAGCATTAATTACATACAAATATCCAGAAGAGGGATCACACTCTGTGTAGTTCTCCCTTGCTATGGTGTGTGTGTGTGTGAAAGACTAGTGTGATGTTAGATGATTGTGAAATTATAGTGTGATTAATTCCTTCAACCTTGAATTGTGACCTTAGAAGTATACTTATAATTTAGATCATGGTTAATAGGGTTGTATTCATTTAGAATTTGGAGAAATAGAAATTTAATCTCAATATGTGATTAAAATTATGTTAATTTCTAATATTTAAGCCTATTGTGTGAAAATGAATTAAAAATGTACTTTTATAGTGATCGATAGGGAATTAATTTAGATATGGATTTAAAAACTTGTGGGATGACCAATCACATGAATTTTAAATTGATAAACTAGTTGTCATTTAGTGGGAGGATGTGACCTATAGAACTCGACATCATTGGGGAGGAGGATAATCCAAATTATGTGATGTTATATTAAGATAAATGATAACTAATTTAGGATTATGGATAAGTGATGAGTTCATATTGTTATCATGTACAATCCTAATTTGGCCATTGTGATAGTCTTATCCATGCCTTTATCATATTTCTATCCATGTTTCATGTGTTTATTATTGTGATATAATTTAATGGCTTCTAGATGAAATAATATAGTTTAATGGTTACTATGTGGATTTAATAATAATTATGTATGAGGTACACACATTAAAAATAAGAGAAGGATATATGAATTCTATAATATAATACATAAATTGATTGTATATCACAAAACCAATTTGGTAAATGCATTTACAATCATTGACTAACTAGATATTGAAGACACATACCACTTACAATAACTAGGAAGTACTTGCAACCATTATTTAGGAAGTACCCATAGACATTGATATAGATCACTTGAAAAAAATACCAAGAAAATCACCTATAGCATATACCCAAAAATCACTCACAACAACTAAATTTTTAATCACATTTCTAAAATTGTGATAGTTGGTTCATATATGGAGCTAGAAACATCTCGAAATTTGAGGGTTTGATTTGGTTCCATAAATCTAGGTTTGATAACATTAAATATTCCTTCTCTATTTTATTGTTTCAAAAAAATTCTCAACATTTTAAATATTATTTTAATTTTTACAACACCTTTACATATTTTGGGATAATCATAAGTTATTAGTTGTAAGCACTTGATCTTAGGAATATTTTGAATAATAAATTACATCCCCTATATAAGGAGTATAGACATGGATTGAAAGTTAGTCAAGAGTGAATAATAAATATAAAATAATTAATAAGTTTTTAGGAATGTAGAACATAAAGTAATATTAATGAATTAAAGATAAAAATAAAATGCAAAAAACACAACATAATAGAGACACAAATTTAACATGGTTCACCTAATATGGGATACATCCACATAGAAACAACCAATCCTTATTATCCAGTCTAACAAATAAAGGTAAAAACCTACAATATAACCACTGCAATATCCTCTTCACTCACATACATTATGCCACTATAATTAAAATTCCCTCATATCAAAGGAGGGTTACATATTGGGCAAAAATGCACAAACATAATTTCTACCATTAAATCTGTAACCTAATAGTGAATGGTCCAAATTTACTACAAAATTATAATATTTTATAGTGCATTTTTAATGAAATTTTTTGAACCCCCTAGACCCCCATGGTGACCCTAGTGGGAGGTGAGTTACCCCCCCCACACCCCTCATGTCAGGAACTAGGCATTAAAATAAGATCATGCTTCACCATCCAACAGATTTATTATTGATAATTTGGCCACCAAGCCAATTATTAACCCTTATTATTCAAAAATTTCTCATGAGACCCTTCCAATATTGTACATGGTGGGATAGAGATTTTCATGGTCTTATAAATGCTTCTTAAAAGAATTATTATCATTGTAAGGATCCCTTAATTGGGTATGAAGAAACTCTACCCAATTTTACCTTATAACCTTTGAAATAATATAAGAATTGGTTCATCTTCTCCATGTTAATTTAGTGTGTTTTATACTTGTTGATTTTCATAAGTGTTTGAGTCTTATCTCCTTTTATAGGTCCTTGTTTCTCACCTAGTTGTTAGGATATTATTCTTTACAGGTCGCATGGTGTGTGAAAGTGTTAGTGATTGTGAATGAAGTGGAATTTGATTGGTAGTGTCTTAAACTAGACCTCCCATTCATCACCCTCAAGTTGTATTCATATAGTATAGCCTTCATGTGAAGCACTAATAATTAGGAGTCTTTTGGAGAGAGTGGTTTGGTCACTAGTCATTGTCTTGTTCATAATTATTATTGAAGGGTCAAATAAAGGGGACATAACATGTTGGTGCATCACCTCTCATAACTTAGGTTCATTTCATGCATATTTCTATCCCTTTTCATTGATAATCAAGTAGGTTTTTGAATTGAGCCTAGATGATGCATCAAGGGAGCTTGCCCCAAAACTAGATGTTCATCTCACTTAATAGCATACCCACACCTAGAGGTGATCCCATTATATTAGTTGGATGAGGCAAGGTTAAAACACCTTTACCTTAAGGGTGTAATCTAGATTGATAATAGTTTTTGGCATGCTTGATGGGACCATAATTCAATGAGGTTGGAGTACTCACTCTCATTATTTGATGACCTCAAGGATTTATAAGCATCCTGATGGTAGATTAACATCCAAATTTCATGCATAAAGGTGTCATAAAGTCTTCATCCAGGGGTAAGAAAAACTTATGTTGGTAGTGCACCTTATTATTTATTTTCCTAGTGATGATCAATGGCTGGATATAGAGATAAGTCATGTTATACACTTCCTTATCAACCAATTATTAACCCATACCAGCCTTACCATGAGCCTAATCAATCCTATATTGACCCTAATAAGTAGTCTAGTAAACCATATTAGTCTTATATTGATCCACTTCTAACTTATGATGAGTCTTATTCTCTACATGATTTCAGTTATCCATAAGGTCAACTTACTATCAAACTCCTTGACAACATTAGTATGAGGAGCACTATCCATCCTTAATCACCCTTTCAATATACACCTATTTCCTTTAATGAGCAACATAAGATAAAAATAATGAGTCAAATCATTGAGAATGAGTTATTATAGTCTTTGAAGGAGCAACAAACTTAATGCAACCAATCTTATAACCTTTTACTTCCCCATGTCAACCTTTTTAGACCACTACTCCCATGCCAAACCCAAACCAAGAAGAGAGGAAAGTTGTATAGGTTATTAAAAGGATATTCCCAAGCTACTAAATCCCCTCACCTCTTCCTTAAATTTATGTTGTTCATGGATGTATAGGTATGAAAATAGAGAAAAAGGTTGTGAGTACCAAACCTAGGAAGTTCCCAAGTTTTCAAAGTACCTATTCACCCACTAAACTCACTCAAGAGAATCCTATAAAGCCTTATGTTCCTACTTCAGTAGTTAGACAATATTTCTCTCCCACCATTTCCCTATTTGAAGGAGGACCTATGGTTTGGAGATCAGATGAAGAACATCTAAATGAAGAGAATTTTTTTTAGGAAAGGGTGATAAAGGCATGAACACATGGAATCCTTTTTGGATGAAGTAACCAGGCTATAAAATGATTGATCTTTGTGACATTTAGGTAAAGCAACCAAATTTGTAAGAAGAGAGACTTGATGAAGTGAAAGTTAATGCAAAAAAAATTCTAGTAGCAGCTATAAATATGCCTTAGGAGGTTTCTAATGAATATGATCAAATGATAGCTACAATAGATGCACAGTTGGATAGTCCTCAAAGTGAGATAAAGTAAGTCCTATAGATGAACTCCCTTATTTCATTATAATTTATGATAAAAATGAATATATCCATGTGGTTTTATATCTAATGGATCTTCCATGCTTTATAGAGGAAGAAATTGATTAGTTTGTGAAACATGCATTTAAATATCTTGGTATAACCTTTGAAGAAGGTGTGGACTCCAACCTTTTTCCCACCTTTGATGATAAGTCTATCACACCAACTCCATGGAATCAAAATAAGATCTATATGAGTTAGGAGTATATGGAGGATAACCACAAGCCTTGTTTGAAATCCTAGAGAAGGGCTATGTGATTTCATAAGGAGAAAATATTTAGACTAAGTGTAATAAGGGCAACCTTTCAAATATTCCATACCAAGAGACTACTACACTTGACAGTGATTTGTTTGATGTCCTTAGAAGTGGATACCAATTCCTTGACCAATTTTTAAACTCTAAAAAGGATAACACTCACCAAAGTAGACAAGATGAAAGTTTGGATGAAGTGGTTATGGACCTTAATAATCCAAAGACATATCTTGAGGAAGTGGATTTGTAGTTGTATCAAGTTTCCATTGATAAATATGAAGTCTTTGGTAGGTATGTAACTCTTAGAGAAGAAAAGGATCTTAAGGATGATTGAAAATAATACATTGAGTCACTCCAAGATGTTAAAGATATTTTCAAAGACACACTCCATATTGAAGGGAACAAACATGATTAGATTGGTCAAGATACACTCTTTGAAGATCATGATCAAGGTTGGGTTGAGTATGTAAGACTCCTTAAAGATATTGAGGAACTTACAATAGATGGTAAGAATAGTGAGATCACTCGGGATTCCATGAAGGTTAAAGAAGCATGCTCATATGAAGTACTATTTTTTGAAGTTATACCTGGTAATCAGTGTGTGAGGGGTCTTGAAGTATAAGAGGAATATATCTTCATAGGATATTGGTTTGAAATTGTCACCTCACTTGAGAGCATGATAAAAGGAGTGGAATTCAAGGAGAGGATGAGGACAAAAAGATCAAGTTCAAAGAGGAAAATTTCCTCATGCCATTATTCACCTCATGGAGGACCCAAGAAACTTCCTCTTTGACCTAAAAGGGAGAAGAAAAGTCTAGGTCAGTTGTATATAGTCAGTTGTTTTCTTGATTATCTTGTTTTTAATAAGTGTTTGTCAACACAAGTGTGGTGTGTTTGATTTTTGATTTGTTTAGTGTGTTATCCTTGTGTTAGTGTGAGATTTTTATAGTGATGGAAGCTTTTAAGGTGATAATTTTGTTTGGTAGTATAACCAGAGTCGTCATCTCAAGTCATGATAGCAATGTGTGGATCTCTTACCCAAAGGATGGTATAACTAGTTCTCCTGACCAACAGGTAGGTCAACCCCTATAAGTCACTAATAATGTTGATAATTTGGCCTCCTAAAAAAAATTTAAACCCCTATAATTCAAAAATTTCTAATGATACCACACCAAGCTTGTATATGGTGGTCTATAGCTCGTCATGGTATTCTAAATGCTTCTTGAAATATTTATTAACTTTATTTAAGGTTTCATAGTATATGCTAAGCATTGCTTGAGGGATTATCATGTTATGACATGTTGTGAGTCATTGGATGATGTATTAGGTATTCATAGGTTTTATTATGTTGAATGGAATGGTGTCAAGTGTATTTAAAGTATAAATAATGGTCTATACATTGTTTGAGAAGGTTAAGGTACTTTAGCAAGAATTAAGGTATTTGGAGACATTAAGGTTTCTTTTTATTGTTATATTTATGCTTATTTTAGATACTTATTGTGGGAGATGCCTTATTATCAAGATTTAAGAGGTTTACAAGTCATGTTTAAGTCTTGACATGAGGTCTAATGATATATCCAAGGTTATCTTCTATGGTCTATTGGTTAAGCATGTTTCAAGCTCTAATTAGCCCTCCAAGTCATCAAATTCCATTTTGAACATGACATATGGGTCAAAATTGAAACTATAATCCTTTGAAGATGTGTCACATTGAAATTAGGAGTTTTAAAAGGTCTCATAACCATTCCAAGTCATAACAAAATGGTCTTATATGAAATAAGAGGTCTTTTTAGGGATTAATTATCATTTATTTATCATAAAAGTGCCCCACATGCTTGAAAATGACATTTAAACTTCAATCCATCCATACCCCTTGGTTTTAAAGTGTATTTGACTTACCATTTCCCCCCTCTCATCCTAATATGGTCTTTCAAGGTCTCTAATTAGAAAAAATATAGAAAATGAGATTTTGTAGGTGTTTCCAAGGCTTGTACAGAGTTTTATGGTTATGGAAAAGTAAAATAAGGTCAATCATATAATTTCGGATCCATTGAAAGAATAAAATAATAAAATACATGATTCACAAGCCAAATGAAGTCAAAAACCTATGTCTTTTCTACATCAGCCTCTTGGTAACCTCAAAATGGTCAAGGATTTTGTGTTAGTACATAAAGGAGGAAGAGAGTTAGAGGATAAGCTCTTATTATAAGTAAGGGAACATAATTAAATTTAATTTTTTGGCATTATTCATTTGGTTAAACTCCTTAGTTTTATGAGCAACCACTAAGGAGTTAAGGTGAAGAATGACGACCTTAAATCACATGGCCTCTATTTTGAATGGGTTCAAAGCATTATGCAATTTATTAGGGAAATGAATGAGTATGTGAGATGGTTTAGGATGCTATTATCCTTTTAAAATCATTTACTATCCCTAGTTATCAAGTTCAAGTAGAAAAGTCAAAAATATCTACATAGTGGCAAGTTTTAGACCTATAAAAGGTGGCATTTAAGGTTTTCATTAGTTTTAAACTATTCCTTACATAAATTGGTATATAAGAGCATAATTCTGGTCCTCCTTTGTCCCTAAGGTTTTATTGAAAGTGGTGATCATGAATAAGCCTTAAACAATTCCTTAAAGGGTAGCTAAGAGAGGTCTCATTGACCTACAAGTCTGCAGACCTATAGGTCTACTTTTGACCAAAAAACTTGTAATGAGTTTGTGTTTAGGTTATTGCTATCTATTTTCCATACCTAACCGATGTTTCAAAAATCTCTTGATATTTGAGGTCAGATTCTCTAGGTTACAAGCACATAGATAGCTAAGGAGGTCAAAGTACTAATGAGTTGTTAAAGTTGTAGGAAGGGTCATTGAAGGAAAAGGTGTTTTCAAGTTTGAAAATGATTGTTTTCATAAAGAATACATTTAATTGAAATTATTATGGCTTATTTGATAGGATAAGAAACACCAAGAAGCATACAGTTGATTACCAAACCAAGCAACTTAATATGCGGAAATTAACCAGAATCACAAGTAACTAGAATTCAGAATAACACATGATATGAGAGACAATACAAAACTTGTATTAATACTTATACAGAAAAGAATACAATAAAGAAGATGCCAATTCTTCTCCACCACCTCTTCAGAGGCTCGCTACACCTCAAGTGAATAGTAATTCTCTCCTTAAAGCTCTCTCTCTCAGGTCCCAACAACCAACTCAAACTCTGAGTTGGTGTTCACCTCCCGAGCTCCACGCACACCACAAGTGCTCCACGCACTCCACAAGTACACCACGTACTCAACAAGTACTCAAGGTACTTCAAGTAGATCTCCCATGAACCTGCAACAACCTGCAATTCAACAGACCATACTTATGGAAGGAACTCCCTTGCCTTCCTCTCTACTCTATCCGAGTACACACCTGTACTCCAAGTAGATCCTGCCTGATACTGCTCCCTGTTGTGTTGCTGTCCTATCTAATCTTGCACACCTACAAATCAACCTAGTTCTACACACCTGTGAACCTTGACCTTACACACACATACACCTGTAGATCAATGATCTTACTTACCATGTAGATCTCCTATATAGGCCATGCACCTGTGACCAAGATCCTACACACCTGAAGAATCCTGCTGACTCTCCAAAACTAGCACCCACCTTGGTACTGCTATGGAACTAGGAGGAACACCCTTGCTCACCTCACACACAGAAGGAGCTAACTTTTCTCAACTCAAACTAGAACACATTTCCAATACAACCATGAGTCTATTATATAGATCTCATCCAAACAATGATTAGACATCTAATTACAATAATTAGATCCGCAGCTCTCAGTCTAAAAATAGATCTAATCATGCAAACACTTGGTTCGTTAGCTAACTGCCCGTAATAAGCTTGCAGTCAAACCACACAGGTGATCGACGTCGGTCCCTGTCTGCCTGGAGGTGACCGAAGCCAGCCGATCCCTGACCGACGTCAGTTGCTTCTCTTCACCATTCTATCATCGTCAGTTGATCAGACCGACGCCAGTTGCTCTGATGCTCAGCAACCTTCAGCAACCCCTCCAATGGCCTTCTCCGTGTCTGCATCAGTGAAGCTTTTAGCTCCACAACCTAACAATCTCCCACTTGGAGATAAATAGCTACACTGTACCTGTACCTGTACTCCATCTAATCTATTTCCTGGTTTGTATCCCTCTTCAAGATTAATCCTGAAGACAACCCACCACACAACCTGTGATGAACCTCCTGTCATCCGAGTACCCTGCCACATCCGAACCTAAAAACACATGTAGTGAAGTCCGGACCCTGCATGTATACCTGCTGCTGGTCCCTTCTCAAATACTTGAGAATCCACTTCCCCAAATTGGCTCCTAACTCTTTGACAGCTCCCACTGCGTGGGAAAACTCAGGTTTATACTGACCTCATGTGATTTCGGACACTATACCTGTCTAGCCCTTAGTGTGCTCTGACTCTACATCCTGAACCTCGCCAACACCTGATTCACATCAGCTCCCACTGGAAACAAAATCAACCTGTGATCTCCATGTCTCTCATGCCAAAGAATTTCGCTGCTCCAAATTCTTCATAGCAAACCACTGAACTAATCTTACCCTTAGCTTAGCAAAACCCTATATGTACAAACCCTGCTAGCAAATATACCATCCACATACAGTAACAGAATGATGTCATGACTAATCATCCACTTGGTAAGGCAAACCACAGTAGTTACCCGACATTGACTGAAGCCATGCTTTGTCTTCCACCTATCAAAACTTGTACCACTATCCTGTAGCTCCTCAAGACCATATACCTGGTCTTCTGTCTCACGTGTCCGTTCACTCTATTCTTCAACTAAGGAATCCATTCATCTCTGTGCTTTCATACCTACTGGCAACCCTACCCAAAAACACCTATTTGGTTCTCCTCCAAGGAATCACATCCTCATCCATGCCAAGCTCACACCTGTTTCTTGGATCCTTCCTGCTCTATAATCAGTAACGAGTATAAAGAAGAGGAACAATGAATTTGAGGGCCTACTTACATTTTCAGTCCTCTGTATGGGTGTTTGAGACTCCTTGACAGCGTGTTGTCCACCCAAAATCTATTACAATGACTGACCTCGATCACTCCACAGTCTGCATCCGACCGATGTCGATTTCATGCGTCTGTCCCTAACTACCGACCCTACAGATATCGGTGTCCCTGCTGTCGATGTCAATCCTCATGACTGACATCGGTCTTACCTACTACCGACGTCGGTCCTCCTGACTGACATCGGTCTTACCCTGCCTGACATCGCCAGCTTCAGTCTGCACATGACCGACATCGGCACCTGTCTGTTCGACGCTGATTCCTCCTGACCGATGCCGGTACCTGTGTTCACCTGTGAGTGATGACTTTTTACCCGTGAGCTCCTTTGAATCAATCCCCATGTCCAAACTGCCCTGCTCAGAAGTATCCAGCACCATCCACTGGTCTCTGTCTGCCATCTCCTCCAAGTACACCAAGGCTTTCCAGTTCTTAAGCCTGTCAAATATATCTGTCTTCCACTTAAGAACATGCATCTCCTTCCTACTCATGTGACCAAGCCTACGAAGCCACGTCTCCACAACAAAAGAAGAATCAGTAATATAAACAAGTAGATAAAGAGTACCTATTTTCTTACCACCAACTAATTCAAGTGCATCCACTGTGAGAGTTCTTGTGCATCTCTCATCACCCAATCTTTCTGAAGAAATTAGCCATATCTCCAAACCTGGGACCTGCATGACCTTCATCAACACCTGTGTGTTGGCCACCTGCAATTTTAGCTTCACTTCCCCTTTGCCAATTCTTTGGCAAGGCTTACCAGCTCCTCTACCTGGGGCTGCATGGAAAGAGGCAACCGAATCTTTTATCCAAGATTCAAATTTATCCAAGAAACCTCCCAGAGCATCCTGTGCAATAACACCTACTACATCTGCTTCATCAGTTTCTTCATGTTGATCTGCTACCAACCAACAATATTCTTTTACCTGCTCTTTCTTTCCATGGGACCGTAAGAGACCATCTGTGCTTTTCAACTCCTCCATTCTTAGCTTACTTTGATTTGCCGTTGCTCTACTCCCACTCGATTAGAAACCCCTGAGAGTGCCCTGTAACCAAACACAAAACCTGCTTCCTGCAACCTTAGCTCTGATACCACTTGATAGGATACAAAACACCAAGAAGCATACAGTTGATTACCAAACCAAGCAACTTAATATGCGGAAATTAACCAGAATCACAAGTAACTAGAATTTATAATAACACATGATATGAGAGACAATACACAACTTGTATTAATACTTATACAGAAAAGAATACAATAAAGAAGATGCCACTTCTTCTCCACCACCTCTTCAGAGGCTCGCTACACCTCAAGTGAATAGTAATTCTCTCCTCAAAGCTCTCTCTCTCTTAGGTCCCAACAACCAACTCAAACTCTGAGTTGGTGTTCACCTCCCGTGCTCCACGCACACCACAAGTGCTCCACACACTCCACAAGTACTCCACGTACTCAACAAGTACTCAAGGTACTTCAAGTAGATCTCCCATGAACCTGTAACAACCTGCAATTCAATAGACCATACTTATGGAAGGAACTCCCTTGCCTTCCTCTCTGCTCTATCCGAGTACACACCTGTACTCCAAGTAGATCCTACCTGATACTGCTCCTTGTTGTGTTGATGTCCTATCTGATCTTACACACCTGTAAATCAACCTGGTTCTACACACCTGTGAACCTTGACCTTCCACACACATACACCTACAGATCAATGATCTTACTTACCATGTAGATCTCCTATATAGGCCATGCACATGTGACCAAGATCCTACACACCTAAAGAATCCTGCTGACTCTCCAAAACCAGCACCCACCTTGGTACTGCTGTGGAACTAGGAGGAACACCCTTGCTCACCTCACACACAGAAGGAGCTAACTTTGCTCAAATCAAACTAGAACACATTTCCAATACAACCATGAGTCTATTATATATATCTCATCCAAACAATGATTAGACATCTAATTACAATAATTAGATCCGTAGCTCTCAGTCTAAAAATAGATCTAATCATGCAAACACTTGGTTCGTTAGCTAACTGCCCATAATAAGCTCGCAGTCGAACCACACAGGCGACCGACGTCGGTCCCTGTCTACCTGGAGGTGACCAATGCTGGCCGATCCCTGACCCACGTCAGTTGCTTCTCTTCACCATTCTGCCGACGTCGGCTGATCAGACCGACGCTGGTTGCTCTGATGCTCAACAACCTTCAGCAACCCCTCCAATGGCCTTCTCCGTGTCTGCATCAGTGAAGCTTTTAGCTCCACAACCTAACATTATTTAGGTATTAAAAAGGGATTTTATAAGCCTAAATAGAATAGAAATGGGGATAATATGAAGTTTTGAGATTTGAAGAGATTGACAAGGTGAATGCTCTCTATCAAACACAATAGAATTGAGAGATTTATTAGCACTCTAGTGTAGTATTTAGTTGAAAAGGGGCATTTTTATAATGTCACATATTTCATGTTTCCATCAAGGTAATTTAAAATTTATAATAAAAGGAGTTTCATTATATGACAAAAGAAACATGCATTAGACTAAAATGAACATCTATAAACCTACACATGTGTATTGGGGTGTTTGAAAGTCTATTGGCTATTGAAGAGAGATAAAATTAGGCCAAGAAAAAAATTTACATTAAAATTAACCAATATATTTGAAAATACATTTTTTTTAGGAGGTTCATAATCAAATTATCTCAATTCCTTCAAATTCCTAGTTTAGAGTGTGACTACCATGCATAGTGTGATCTCCTTTGTAAGTATGAGCAGGGTGTCATTGTGATAGTTGTAGATAACCATCAGGTTATAATAAATCATGCATGATATTCATGTGATATTCATAATATATAATATTTTATTCATGCTCTACACTACCTCATACTCATAGACCATCCTCAACCTAGAGAGACATGCTCCCAATTAAGCATCTACATGCCTATTTAAGAAAACTAAGTAAGTGAAGTATTCACTATTGAAAGTAAGACAATAGGAATTGAATACAAAAATAATAAATACATCATGAATTATGGAGGATATAGTGGGAAAGATCAATAATACCATACCACTCAAGATGATACACTCAGTTAAAATTCCTATTGAGTACATGACTATGACTGTAAATTAAAAAGACACTAATTGTGTGATGAGTCTAGGAGGTGTGGAGATGTAGAGAATAATAGTGAAGAATTATAATTATATAAAAATTCAAATATCATTTAAAATTTCATCAATAAGGATACTCAATTCTTGCATATAGTCAAGAACCAAATTACACCTACAGAGCAACATGACAAGTAGGATCATGAAAAAGAATAGGGAGAGAGTGCTTTGAGATATGCATGGATGAGATATGGAGTGATAAATAGTTATAAATAACTATCTACCAAGGTTACATATTATTATTAAAATATTTTGGTCTTTTGAAACAAAGTGAAGAGCCTTGATAGGCTAATTAGGCCTAGTAGGCCTAAACATGCAGTCACATGCCTGGACATGAATTTTGAGGACAAAGTGATTTTTGGAAAAAAATTTAGGATTGGAATACCTAAGGTAATGAGTGTAAATGTTTAAATATAAGTCAATTGGGTCTAAACTTAGGTAATTAATAAGGAATCTAAAAAACTAGATCTTTAGGGGCAAACTAGCTTAGTGACCCAAGAACCCTAAACAAGAGCTAATGGGGTTGTAGGAGATGCATAGAGGACGAAGGGTAAATAAGATAATTATAATAAGTAAATTGTGGTTTAATATACCAATATAATGTGTTTATAACTAGAAAACAAACTCTTTCACACCTCCTCAAATAAGTACACTTCTCTTGAGTTTCCAAATTGGTATAACAATTCAAAATTGGTCTCTTTCTTATGCCTAGATATGTATGGAGAGGTTACATGGGAATATGAGAGCATAAATAAAGGTTTATTGGGATTTATATATGATAATATATGTATTGGTTATTAATTTTAGTATCTAATCTTTATGAATCATTGTTAAGAGCCTAAGCACCCCTAAACCCTTCATAAACCTCACAAAAGAACCCATTGGAGGTTTTTGGCTTATTAAAGGATAAAAAAGAATTATATTATCCTAGAAAAAATTGGATGAGATTATTCAATTCAATTATACCCTCACCAATGAGCTTATAGGTATAACCACCTGTACAAATTCACTAAAAACTATACTTTTATAGGGTTTTAGGTAGAAAATAAGGTTCTAAGTAGGATGAGTTGATGGAAAGCATTGGAAAGATTTATGTGAAGTTTATTAAAACTTATTAGAGTCTAAGTTCCACTTAATTACTTATGAAATATATTATACATGTATAATTACTAAAGACAATGCAAATATGCTTTGGAGAAAGTGATGTAGTCACCTAGAAAAGTTGGCGTAGCAAGGTTAGAATAATTAAAAGCCATGGGTTATGCACTAACATGGTTTAATGATTATAAAATATGTATCTAAAACTATGTTATAGGTACTAATGAAGGTCTGAGTGCAATTATAATTATTACTATCAAATAGTTAGGCCTAATTACCTAATAGGCCTATATGATCAACCAAGAAGAGTTATCATGAGGAACGAAACAAGAAAGTGAGGTGTAAAAATAGATCATTCAAAGACTATAAAAATTTTCACCAATATAAAATTATGATGTGAATAATTTTGGTCAAGTTGAAACTTGTCATTCCCTAGTTTAAGAAGTAGTGGCAATTTTGAAGGAGCTAAATGAGGTGTCCATTTTCTACACCTTACTCTCATGAAAACCATCAAAGAAACATGTCTCTTTTCATGGAGGGATGATAATAAGGTGAATGGAGAACCATAAATATCCTTGTAACTACTATATTGTAAAATCATATGCATTTCATGACCATTAATTGAGATAAGGTAGTTTTAAGCTTAGTCAACATGCAAAGGAAAGAGGTAGGCAATTTAATGCTTCATGGAGACTAATTAAACCACAATGATACCATTATAAATAACAAGAAAATAAGTGGTTGAAAAATATGGTTTGATCATACCTTGAATGAGGTCCAAACAAAACTAAAGGATTTTTCACTAAATCATTTTCTATACCTTACTCTCATGAAGACCATAAATCAAGAATGTCTCATGTATTAGAGAGGGATATAAGGTGGTGTCTCATGGACTATTATACGACATTGGTGAGATTTATTTCTCTTATCTCCTTTCCCTTTTATATTTTTATATAAATTTAGGGTTAAATTCTATTGTAAATATCCCTCTACTGGGTATGAAGATACTCTACCCAATTATACCTTGTAACCTTTAAACTAATATAAGGACTCATTCAGCTTATCCATGCTAGTTTTGTTTATTTTATACTTGTTGATTTTCAAAAATTATTGAGTCTTATCTCCACTTGTAGGTCCTTTTTTCTCACCTAGTTTTTAGGAGATTATTATATGTAGGTAACATGGTGTGTGAAAGTATTAGTGATTGTGATTAAAGTGGAATCTAATTGGTAGCTTCTTGAATCAGACCTCCCATTCATCACCTTCAAGTTGTAGTCATCTAGCATAGCCTCCATATGAATTACTAATGCTTATAAGTCTTTTGAAGAGAGTGGTTTGGTCACTAGTCCTTGTCTTACTCGTAAGTATTATTGAAGGGTCATATAAAAGGGACACAACATGTTGGTGCATCACCTCCCATAGCTGAGGTTCATTTCATACATCTTTATATCCATTTTCATTAATAAGAAAGTAGGTTTAAGAATTGAGCCTTGATGATGCATCAAGAGAGTTAGCCCCAAAAATAGAGGTTCATCTCACTGAATAGGCTACCCACACCTAGAGGTGATCATATTGTATCAGTTGGATGAGGCAAGTCTAAAACACCTTTGGCTCAAAGGTGTAATCTAGATTGATAATAGTTAGTAAGGGAGATAATTTAGAGTAAAGAAGTAATTTATATATTGTTATAATTATGTTATAGTATAACCATTATGAAATAAAATATATCTTGAAGAATTAAATTTCTATAGTAAAGGAGGGAAGACAAGCTCTACTCTAAAAAAGGCTGGGCCCACTCACATGGATCTAGTATATTGATTTATCATTTGTTAGTATTAGTTATATTTATGTATTTATTTATGCATGTATTTATTATTCTATGTATGATATCATATGTGTATAATCATTGTTCCATTTTGTATGTTTAGCTCATTTAGTGTGGAAAGTTTCCAAATGGTTGTTATTTCCTTTTCATGTAATTTCCCATTCAGGAAATTTATCTTTCATGCAATTATTCTTTCAATTCATATTATTTCCATTTTACAAGAGTGTTTCAATTATTCTCCAACCTTTAATGAAAATTAGTGTTTTACATAAAACAATGACATATTACTGAAGTATATAGACCCTAGGTTGAAAATTTAATGAATAACATTATCAAAAAAACAAAATGGCTTACATTTTAGAGCATATTATATTGGGTTGCACATAGTGATTAGACTGTGTCAAGTTTAATTAGGGTATTTATTCCACTCATCAAAAATCTTGAGCTATTTTGAATGAGTAATAAGAACATTTTGATATCATTACTTGCTTATAAGAATGGGTCATCCACATATAAAATCAAGCATAGGTATTCAAAATATCATAGAATGAGGTATGAGATAAGTGCATAAAAGGGTGGTCATAAGTACACTATTTTATCTTAAATCTTAATTTATATGTGTAAAATATGAGGTATTACAAAACCCATCAAATTTAATTAAATACTTATATATTAGGTAGGTAAGTTAAGTACAAAACATGAAAAAGAACCAATAATAAACATTAAATAAGAAACACTAAAGAATTACCAGTTACTATAAAGCAAGAGGATAAAATATTATATCTCCCCCTTTTGGTTAATTTCAAAGATACATATTACATAATTATAAATTATTATGATAGTGATGATGATGAATCAAGATCCAATAAATGAAAAGTTTCATAAGCTAGTTTTTAATCATGTTAATCTTTAAGAATACTTATTTCATACTTTATTCAAACATGGGATTTGAAAAATATCAATATTACTAAATTATATTAAAATAGATAAATAAAAAATTACTATGGAGACACAATATTTCAAGGACAAAGGAGAAGATATAGTTTAAGATAATCAACATAATTAAAGTGTTAATACTTGTTGAAATATTAATTCACAACAACAACAATAACAATAAATTAATCTTTATGTCTAAGGGTTACATCACTTGAAGACAAGATTACACATAATTTTCAAGATTGAAAATATTAATGTTAATGTCACATCTCCTTAGGAATAATTATAATCTAAACAAAAGAAGTAGGTCAAACAAGAGTGTGAGGACCCATTTATTATAATACTAGTTTTGTTGGTTTTTTGTTATTGTACACATGTATTTTTGTGACATTATCCTATATAACTTGAGAAATGAGAAACTTTATGTTATGTTGTTATATTATTTTTACATTACTACTGAGATAGTGAGTTATGTACTCAATGTTTTTATGTTTTACTTATACAAGGTATATTTTAGATGCTAGTGATAGTTGATTTCACTTTAATTATTGAGAAAAATGCTACATTAGCATACTAGTTGAGATAGTATGTACATATCATGTGATTTGAGATTATTTATTTATGATTATTAACAATTTGAAATTAATTCATGTGGGTTATTGAGATGTTTACATTTTGCAAATTTGACTACCTAGGGAAGTGGAATTTTATTTGTGAAATAATGTACAGGTGATAGGGGAGACCAAGTGAGTGAATTGAGACTAAACCAACATTAAGTGAATCATTGGTTTTATTTTCATAATATCTTAATGACTTAGATTAAAATCTAATCCTATTATTACAATTTAATTTAGTCTTGAGTTTTGACCCTCTTCAACCCTCATAGCACTATTCACCCCCACACTATTCATTACCTTATGTTAATACCTTATAAGTCATATTATCATTAAATAAAATCATAAAGGTAAATGTTTAAACCAATTAAGTGGTCCTCTTAATTAAAAATAGAATGGGGTCTTGGACCCATACTTGCAAGTGGATATAAGGTGTTTTAAAGGTGGTGGCATGTGTATTTCAATCCTATTTTGACCACAAGATGGGATAAGAATTTTTTTTTGAGTGTTGAAATTTTTTTAGGATAACCCATATTCCCATTTATGGCATGGGGAAATGAGAACATTAATGGGTATGGAAAAGCATTAATTTTTGACATGGGTGTGCAAGGTAAGTTAATACTATAAATTTTTTTTGGAGAAGAGATAATGAATGGGAAGAGACAAATGTTACCTTCCAATTTTCCATTAGGTTGGAATGTTTTGTCTATAAGAGAAAGGAAAGCCTTTACTGGAGTAATTTTTTGATCATTTAACATTTATAGAGTGAAAGAGAGTTTTAGGAAGGAAAAGAGGATCTTATATAAGGAGGAGAGACTAATTTGGGAAGGAGTTTTCATGTTTCCAACACTTGTAGAAGGTGCATTTGTGTTTATTTAAGTGAGGAAGGTAAGGTAGGCATTAACGCCACCCATGCATGAATCAATTCATTTTTTAAAGTAAAAACATTTTTTCCCTTATTTTCTTGTAATTTCAAGAGGATATATTGTCATTTGGCTTACCCTCTCTTATTATTGTTTTCCATGGTTGTGCCTATGGCTACCATGTGTGTTTTTATTGCCTCTTTTGTCTTGGAGATGAAATATACCTCCATTATTTTTGGTTTTATTTACAATCTATTTTGAGATTTAAAATCATATCATTATATTTCCAAAATGGGCTTAGATTATTTTACATGGTAGGAAACTTAATGTTTATGGTTTGGGCAAGGGAACTATGTTCCAAGTCCTCCTACAAAGATCTACTGCATGGAGTTTTTGAAAATGGAGACCCTCATTTTTCCAAATTCCTCCCATGTCAAATTATAATCTTAAATTTATCCTTTTATTACCCCCATAGTTTTTAAAGTGGATATTCTCATTGAAAATGGGTGAGAATGGATTTTGATAAATATTGATTCCAGTGGTTTCCATGAGTGTTTTTACATGTTTATATGAGATTTTTTTTGATGTTATGTGGGCTTTAGTTTTGTGTGAATATGGAATCCTATTGATATAAATGTGTTGTTATTTGAGACTCCTTTTAATAAATCTATTTGAGTTATTAAATTTCCATTACATACATATTTCCTTATTTATATTACCTTACTTAGAAACTTTGGTGTTATCTATGCCCAGATATGGGAATCCTAGGCTCGAAGTTGCCTAGGGTAGCTGCATGATACTAGAAAAAATATGGGAGGTGAGCCCCTCCTTGGCTTAGCCTCATAGGTAACATTTGGATATTTCTTGGAGACATTTTATCTTTCATGGCTTTACAAACGTAAATGATAAGAAAATGTTTATTGTCTAGTTTTAAACCACTTGTATTTAATATTATATTATTTAAAATTTTAAAAATAAGGAAAAAATATGTAATTATTTTAAGATTTCACACATTTGTTGGAGGTTTGTAAATGATGTCTCCAAGGTGACCAAGGTGGTTGATGAAGTTTCATGTGTGTTAGGATGAAAATGACAAAGTGTGCTTCAATGTGATTCAATGTTCTTGCATTTTTATTTAGTGTTTGATTGATATAGGCAATTGATGGTTGTGATTGATAGTTTGGAGAGATATAAAACATATGCAGGTCTCTAAAGACAAATAAGTTGTGAGGCATCCATAGATGTCTTGGTGAAGCTCTGGTGTGTCACTTGATCATTTGGAATATCAAACATTCATCTTCTAGCTTAAGAGAAGCTAGACTATCACTACACATCATACATATATGAATTAACAAACAAGTTTGTGCATTTATTTATAGTACTCAAAAGTTTAACTGAGGTCAAAGGATTTCATGGAATTTTTGTATATAGTGAAAATAATGTCCCCTTAAAATTTTTACTCTTGAATTTTTTTCTATCTCAATTTATAAATCTTGAAAGTTACTCTTGCAGACTATGTTAGGCTAGAGACTATCAATTTTAACTACGTTGAAGTGTGAGTTCAACTAGTTAGTAGATATAATAGTGCATGTTATATCATATATCTTGATCCAATGGTGTGAGTAAAAGTGAATATTTAAAATGATTAACATGCTATTAAAATTGAGTTTTTATTGATAGTATTTTGATGTTTTAAGATGATATAACTATTGGATAGTGTTTTATACTACATGAAGACTATCTTTGTGTATTTTTTAAGTTTTATCAATCCATTTTCAATGTGAACAATTTCTTTGAAGTTGACTATGTTTATTGAATACACTGGTAGTTTGAATGACCATCTTAAAGAGGTGAGTTGAAGGTGTTCAAAGTAGAACTAAAGAATAAAATGAGTATATAAATGTTTTATAATTATTTAAAGATTATGAGAAGGCTTTGGTTGTCATATTCTACCGTTGATCCTATATGGAGAGTCAAAATAGCTTGATTGTATTTTGAATGTCTATGACTAGTTTGAGTGGTCATCATGAGAGAGTTATTTTGAGTGCTTTGAAACTTAGTGAAAGTGTCTAAGGCACATGGAGGTGTTTAAAATATCCTAAATCATTTAACCATGTGATATAATCACATGGATTTATTAAATAAATGATTGTATGCTTTAGTTCTATATGCTAGAGTTTTAGGTGTATGAAGGCCTAAAGAGCAAGGGGATATAATTGGTAGGTTTGAGTGTTGAGTTGGTGTTATTGGTGGCATGGACCCATGAGGGTGTAATAAAGGGGCCATTTTATTCAATTTTTTTGTGTTTAAATAATTGGTAAAGTGTTAAATGGGTAATAGGTATCCATGAGACCTATAAGGGCCACTAAGGCCTAATTGAAAGATGTAGTTGCTTAAGAGTGACCCATGGATGCTATGAACAACCTATGAGGATAGTATTGTGCTATGTGTTAGTGTGATATAAGTATTAAGGGCTAAGATAAGTCTTATGGCTGACCAAGAATATAATATTCATGAATAATCTATAAAAAGTGAAAACAAAGGTGATGGTTTCTAGACTTAAGAATGAAGTGTTGAGTTATTGTTATGTGTATGAGGAGAAATATATTTTTCAAGGTTGTAAGAGCTATGTGGTGTCTTGAGAGGTAGATCAGAGTTTTGATTACATGTGTGAACTTGTAGTCATAATTATAGTGTTGAATTTGTATGTTTGATGCATGAGAATAAGTGAAGGTGTGTAGTTTGATCCAAAAGGTGGTTTTGGATACCTTGCTTGTGTGTGAAGGTTTGAATGAGTAAAGAGGGTTGAATAATATTTTTTTATAGAGTTTATTCATCATATTGAGAAGCAATTGGAGTTATGGATTTATTCATTTCATATATGTTGTAATGGTTCTCAACATCTTAGGCAAGTTTGTGCTTATCATCTTTAGGGGTTGGTGCTCCTTGTGAAGTAGGTGCTTCACTAAAGTACCATGTTTGTAATAATCTTATAGGACAAGTAGTATATGTGTTCATAGTATTGAGAGTGGGTTTTATCCTCGAAGAAGGTTTCCTACATAGATCTTGTGTTATTTAGCTTATCTTTCATGTTTATTACTATTAGTGGTTTATTTGCTTCTTGATTAAGTATGGTATATGAACAAGAGTTTGAAGGATTTAGTTTGAATTTTTGAAATATCCATATTTACTAATTTACCCCCTCTCATTTATTGTATCACTAATAATTGGTTTCAGTACCGAACCTTCTATATAAGTTTAACTACTTGAAGGTAACCTTAGATATAATGACAAGTACTCAAGGGTTATATATTAAGAAAGATACATTGTTAAATGGATCTAATTATGATTTATAGAGAACAAGAATGAATACCTACATCATTTCCTTGGGGTTTGACACTTTTAAATCTATTTTGGATGGTTATTCCATGCCACCTACTCCTCTAACTAGTGATATAGATAAGAAGCTGAATGAGAATAATTCAAAAGCTATGAATGCTATCATTTATGATCTTTTTAAGGTTGAGTTCACCAAGGTAATCCATTGAAATTATACTAATGATATTTGGGACAAATTATAGATCATATATCAAGGATATTCAAAATTCAAGTTGGCCAAACTACAAACCTACTGAAGGTAATTTGAAAATCTCAAATTGAAGGAAGAGGATATTATGGCTTCTTATCTTCTAAGATTTGATGAGGTAGTCAATATGATAAAAGGCATGGAGAGGTTATTTAAGAAGGAACTATAGTAAAAAATGTATTAAGATATCTCATTTTCAAATTTGATTCAAAAGTCTCTACTATAGAATAAAGTTATGATCTCACCCAAATAAAGATGGATGAATTGCATGGCATTATTTTTGCCTATGATATGAGAGTTAATGAGGATAAACCACCAAATAAATAAGTATATTTCAATTCAAAAATAAATACAAAGAAGAAGTTCTAAGGTAATAAGGTCAAGGATGATGATATTTTTGATTTTTATGATGATGAACTAATAGCTCTATTAACAAGAAAACTGAAAACAAGTTTAGGCATGTAAATTATAATAAATAACATGAAGATCATGATAATGACAATAATAGTTTTAGGTGTGATAAGAACAAAAATAGTTTCAAAATGTATAATGGCCAAAACAAGTTTTATAAGGAGGAATCTCTACACCAAGGAATATTATAGCTCATTTGATGAGAATGATGGTAGTGATTTTGAGTATGATCATGAAGATAATGGTCTTGTTGAAGATGAAGCTCTCTTCATGGCTGAAGAAGGTAGTTGCTCATATCAAGAAGAATATACATGGTTTAGAGGTGGTTTAGGTGATACAAATGATGAAGAAGACATGATAAACTTTGAGATTGAGTTGATGAATGCCCTTGAAGATATGAAGATTGAGAAAAATAAAACCAATAATTTCAAGTCTTGATAAAGAACTATAAAGAGAAATTAAGTGTATTTGAGGCAAGAATAAATGAAGACACCAAGGAACATGAATATATAGTCAAGCATCTTAGTTTTTAATTGGAAATCCTATCTAAAAGCTTGAAAGCTAACTAATATGAGTGTTTAAGGTATGTGATTGAAAATGTGTCATTTAAAGATGAGTTAGAAAAGACATATAGTAAGATGAAGTCATATGTGATTTTTGAAACGAGCTCAATTGATCTGGACAACATTATGAATAGTCAAAAACATGCTAGTGATATAACTAGACTTGGTTACAAAGAAGAACAAAAGAATTTAACCCAAGATAATATAAAGACCAATGTGAGTAGGGACAATCAGATCTTGAAGATTAATCATTAGTCAAAAAATGAAGATGTTGATAGACTGAGGATAAATCAGATTAGATAACCAAATGCCATGAGGTATGTAAATTTTAATGGTTACTAATACACTTGTAATAAATTTGAACATAAGGCTGGAGAGTGTAGAAGACATTCCAAGAATGAATTTGCTTGGAACTATGAATGGAATCATCAATCAAGTGCTATGAGTCAAAGTGAGTGTTATAGTTGTTATGACATGGGACACATTGCTATATTTTGTCCAAATTAGGTAAGGCAAGATGAGTTAAGTGCAAGAAGAATGGTTTGCTACAACTATGAGAAGATTGGTCACAATTCTAGGTTCTGCAAGCAAAGGCCATCAAGTCAAAATAAGTTCAATTAGACTCTTAGAATGCAAATAAGGCAAGATAAAATATGGAAACCAAAAGTGGAAAATATGTGCCATGATCAGTATGCAAGTCCAAGTGGACTATTTTTCATGGTAGAAAATGCTATAGAAGTTGAAGAGAATTAGGAGATCTCATTGTATACTCATTTTGGGAATAAAGTGGATACAAGTGAACATATTGATGTTGATGAGCAAGTTTCCTATGAATAATATTAGTTGACAATGTCAAGTGTTGATGCTTTGAAGTGTGAGACTAACACTTTAAGTGAAAAGGTATTCCAAGAATTTCTATTTTCTCCATGTATTATCAATACCATCTTAGAATAAAATAAGAATATTGTAGTGGATGATATTGCTTTTCTTAAGCCTAAAAAGAAGAATAACTATCAGTATCAGATGACCAAGGAGGAGAAGAAATATGAGGAGTTGTGGGAAAATCATGGTTTCACATTGTTTTAGTACATTATGAGTTAGGGTGTCTCTATCTAACCTTCAAGGATATACTTGACAAGCAAGAGGAAGCATGGTGGATATCAGTTGAGATTTGGTTAATGTTGCAAGATAGGAATATCATTTAAAGATGTGTTTGGTTAAGGGGGAGCTAACTCAGTTAGCTTGAGTGGATTAAAAGAGTTGTGCATGATGTGAGGGGTAACATATGTGAGATGTTATAGCCATGTTGGATATATGAAGAAGTCTGATATAGATGTGAACTCAAGCATGTTGATATGATGACTTGATCAAACCAAGTTAGGTGCTTTGAAAATATTTTGAATCCTCATGCATAAAAAAGGGAGATTTGTAAATGTTCATGTCTTAAGACTAGGGGAATATGTATTAGAATATGTTTGACAAAAGAGAGTTGAGATTAGTTAAGTTTGGTTTGTAAAAGTGGATGAGGTGGCTTGGTGATATCAGAATGGTGTCATGATCACTTTTTGGTATTTTAGAATCTTTAGGTGTCATTTGAAGAATTTCAAGTTATTAAGATCTATTAGTGAGATATAAAGTTGTTTTGACTCCATTCATGTGTTATATAGGTGATTTTATGTGTTGAATATATTTTGTGTGCAAATTGAATATTTTTGAGTGCTTTTGGGTTTTCCTAGTTTTTGCTTAAAGGCAAGCAGGTCAAAACCTATATGAAGGGTCTATGGGTTATCTAAGGTGTGTCACCTCAAAATTTGATCTATCAGTGAGTTTTATTAACCTCTAGGTGTGAAATAAGTTTTAAGTGTTGTTGTTGATTGAAAGGTGGTAAGTTGACTAAGTTTGATTTTTAAAAATCTAGTATTTTTGCCCATGCTAGTTAGTTTGTTTCTTAAGGGAGTTGAGGCCTAAGGTTAATTTATATATTTAAATGGACAAATGGGTTGTAAAAAAGTGTTTTATAGTCATCTAAAAATGTGTAGTGTCTTCCATGGATGATGATTTGTGTAAACAGAGGGCTAATTAGCTAACAAGTTTGTAAAGGAGTTATGGTGCAAAAGCAGAGTTGGAAGATGAATTTTGGCATTAATAAGGGGACACATGAGTGTACTTCAGAAATGTAATTTAAAGTCTTGAATTTAAATAAAAAATAAATATATGGGTTTTTCAAGGTTTATATAGGGTTACTAGGCCTTTAGGCAAGGTTAGTAAAGATAAGGGTGGTCTTTGGTCATTTTTTCCAAATGAAAAAGGTATGGTTGTTCTTGAATGAGTTTGTTAGTTATTTTTGTGAATCTTTCCTATTTTAATATTGGCTTGTTCATCTGATGGTAATCATGGATGTATCTTGAAGTGAGAAGGTATGAAGGCAAGTGTGTTGTTTCATCATAGTTGGATATGGTTTGAAGGTGCTTAAAGGATGCTTAAGCTTAGGTGACTTAGGAGGAGTCCCTCTTAATATTTTTTAAAGGTGATTTCAAGTAGTTTATAGTGTTCATACGTTTTTTTATCTTCATAGAGAAAAATATGATAAAAAAATAGTGTAGTCATGGAGTATGATTGAGAAGTTCAAGGTAAGAAGAGATATACACAATGTTAAGGGGAGTCTGTATCATCTATCAAATGCGGTCCTTTATTATTATTATTCCTTGAAGTATTTTTAGTTTTGTAGGATCAAAATTTGAGCCCACTTTGTCATTGTTTCAAATGGGGAGCAAGTTCTTGAATATAGAGATGGATTTTAAGCATAAGCTTTGTATTGGTGTTTGACATCAATGACAAAGGGGGCGATTATTGGAGGTTTGTCGATGATGTCTCCAAGGCGAACAAGGTAGTTGATGAAGTGTCATGTGTGTTAGGATGATAATGAAAAAGTGTGATTCAATGTTCTTGCATTTTTATTTAGTGTTTTTTTGATATAGGCAATTGATGGTTGGTATTGTAGTTTGGAGAGATATAGTACATACGTAGGTCTAAGGATAAAAAAGAAGTTGTGAGGCATCCATAGATGTCTTGGTGAAGCTCTAGTGTGTCATTTGATCATTTAGAATAATAAACATGCATATTTTAGCTTAAGAGAAGATAAAACATCATTACATGCCATGCAAATATGAATGAACTAGTAAGTTTGTGCATTTGTTTCTAATACTCAAAAAGTCAACTAAGGTCAAAAGATTTCATGTAAATGTTATCTATTGTACCAAGAAGGTCTATTAAAATTTGGATGCTTGAAGTGTTTTATAAATCAAGTTATAAAGCTTAAAATTTACTCTTATAGACAATATCAGGCAAGAGACCGTCAAGTTTAACTACATTGAAGTCTGAGGTCAACTAGTCAGTAGATCTAATGGTGTGCATTATATCATAGATCTTGATCCAATGGTGAGAGTAAAAGTCAATATGTTAAATAATTAATGAAATAGTGACATGTGTCATATTCATATAGCTTAGATAAAATATCAATGGTTCATAAATTATTATGTAGTCAAAACATTGATGATGCGGGTCGACTCAAAAAGTCAATGTGTGTAGAAGGCACACATAGCTACCAAGTGGCACAATAATGGGAGATCTGATCTAAGATAAATTATGAGCATTAAATTATAAATATTTATCTATTTAGAGGAGATAAATAGTGTGTATTTATCCATAGTTTCTAGTAAGCATGAGATGAGGTTAAGGTGCTCGATGTTTAGTGTCTATACAGTGACCATTGGAATTCAAAGGAAAACCAGTGCTCAAGTTTTGAGATATATATTTTGATATATAAATAATTTTAATGTGATGTAAAAGGAAAAATTTTAAAGGAATCTGAGTAACTTATATATAATCTAGTTATAAGGTTTGAATGTTTTTACAATCAAAGATATTGAGCTTCAAAGTTGACTATGTGTTTTACCATGTTCTGCAAGTGACCTGAGAAATAAAATTGAGTTGTTCTTGATAGTATTTTGATGTTTTAATATTTTATAACTATTGGATAGTTTTTTATACTACATTAATACTATATATGTGTATTTTTTAGGTTTTACCAATACATTTTCAATGTGAAAAATTATTTTGAAATTGACTGTGTTTGTTGAATATACTAGCAGTTTGAGTGACCACGTTGCAAAGGTGAGTTGAAGTTGTTTTGAGAAAAATTGAATAAGAATATGAGTATGTAAATGTAATATAAGTCTCTAAGGCTTATGAAAATTATTTGTTTATCATATTTTCCCCTTGATTAGCTATGGATAGTTAAAATAGCTAGACTGTATATGACCAGTCTGAGTGGTCATCATGAGAGAGTTTTTTTGAGTGCTTTGAGCCTGAGTGAAAGTGTTTAAGTCACATGAATGTGTTATATAATCATAAAGGTTCACCCATGTGATATAATCATATATATTTATTAAATAATTGTTTGTATACTTCAATTATATATGACAATTTTTTTTGTGTATAGAAGTCTAAAGAGCAAGTAGATATAATTGGTAGGTTTGAGTGTTCAGTTGGTGTTCCTGGTGGAATGAACACATGATGGTGTAAGAAAGGGGCCATTGGAGTCAAGTTTTTTGTGTTTAAATAATTTTTAAAATTTTAAATGGGTAATAGGTCTTCATGATACCTATAAAGGATACTAAGTCCCAATTGAAAGATGTAGCTACTTAAGTGTGACCCATGGATGCTATGACTAACCTATGAAGATAGTATTGAGTTATGTGTTAGCATGATAGACGTCTTAAGGGTTAAGAAAATTATTATGGCTGACCAAGAAGATAATATTCATGAAGACTCTATAAAGAGTGAAAGCAAAGGTGGTGGTTTCTAGACTTGAGAATGAAGTGTTGAGTTATTGTTATGTGTATGAGGAGAAATAGATTTGTGAAGGTTTTTAGAGCCATGTGGATATCTTTAGAAGTAGATCGAAGTGCATAATACATGTATTACCTTATGGTCATAATTATAATTTTGAATTTGTAGGTTTGATGTATGAGAACAAGTGAATGCGTGTAGTTTGATCCAAAAGGTAGTTCTAGATACCTTACTTGTGTATGAAGGTTTGAATGAGTAAAGAGGGTTGAAGAAGATTGTTTTAAAGAGTTTCTTCATCAAATTGAGAAGAAATCAAATTTTTTGAGTTGTTCATTCTATAGATGTTGTGTTGGTGCTCAACATCTTAGGCAAGTTGGTGTTTGTCATCTTTAGGGGTTGGTTCTCCTTATGAAGTAGGTGCTTCACTAAAGTCTCACGTTTGTAATCATCTTATAGGATAAGTAGTCCATGTATTTTTAGGCTTGAGATTAGGTTTTCTCCCCCAACAGGGTTTCCCACATAGATATTGTGTTTTCTTGCTTATTTTTCATGTTCATTGCTATGAGTGGGTTATTTTCTTCTTGATTGCTTATGGTGTATGACTAAGAGTTTGAAGGATTTAGTTTGAAGTTTTGAAATATATTGATTCAATGATTTACCCCCCCCCCCCCCCACTCTAAGTGATTGTACCTCTAACAACATTGGTTTTTACTAAAGTAATAGTTTAAAGAAGAAAGAGTAATTGTAATGAAATAACCTTTCTATGATTTTAATCAATATGTAAAATTGGTATGAACAATAACATTTTATGTTTTACACAATATATCAAGAAATAAGGTAAGACATTATTTCATATTGTTTGTTTGAATGTATTCCTTTAATTCCAAGAAGGGCTAGTTCATTTAAATATTTTTCATATAATTTTAAATGTTTCATTTTTTTTTAATTTTATCTTTAATTAATAATATGAGTATTTAAGGTTTTCTATAATTTATGATTTTATTGTTATGAATTTTTGAAACTAAGGTAATAATTATGCCTAAATTCCTTAAGAAATAAAAGAGTTCAAGTAATTTTATGCATGAAAAATGATGCTAAATTGAGTCCAAAATAATTTTAAAATTAAATAAATAAATTTTATGACCCAACACAATTCATTTTGTGAGTTTTGGATTTATGGTTTGGTCTCATTGAAATTTTTAATTCTAGATGCTTATAAGGTAATTTGAAATTAGATAGGTCCCTTGGAATGGCACATGAAACTTTCTATAGTGAACCCCTCATTTGTTAATATATGTGAATGCACAATGAGTGATTGAGGCCTTAAGGGCAAGTGGATTTGTTTATGGTCATGACCACTTTGACAATTAGTGTTGGTGGTGCATGTGAGAAATAACATTAAGGCAAGAAGTTTGGGGGAACCACATGGCTTATGAGCCACATAGTGAATTCCCCACCACATACCTTATTAAAATGGGCATTGAACTATATGTGAATACCACCCACCTTGACCATTGAAGACATTTGAATAACACATTATTTTTAATTTAATATTATTTATTTAAACTATCATGGAAAGGTAATAAATTAAATTAATTATTTTTTATTTAATTTTATTTGTTTAAACACTTTTAATTTTATAAATTTTTATGACCTTAAATTTATTTTAAAACTACAACTAGTCACATTAATCCAAACTTTTTTATCTGACTAATTATGATAGATATGATATTTGGAAGGGGGAAGCCCAAAAGGGACCCATATCATTTTTTCACTTCTTATACATGGAATAAATTGTAATGACTGACACTTCATGGTGTTCAATATATCACCATTTTGTCTAAAATATGTCCATATTGACCTTTTTGACATTTGTATACCCCTGGAATCCCTATGGTGGATTGACCCAAAAAGAAACCATCCTTAATTTTATTTCCTTTTCTACATAAATAAAATCTCTAAACCTAAATTGAATTTAAAAAGTGGTTTTTCCTTTAACCTTACTAATGGTCATTAATGGATATGGTGGATCTTGAAGCTCCCAAAGGACTTTTATAAGATTGTGAGAGCCTGTAACCACATGGAGACTTTATGAGAAGATGGTTACTTGTAAAAAATGCAATAATATTTGTATCAACATAATTTTTCAAAATTAAATAAAATGGAATGTTGGGAGAAGAAAACTAGAAAAGTAAGACTATGCAGAATATTCCTTGAGTATTTATGCATCATATATGTAATTGTTAGCTTGTGTATTTTGTCTTATCTTCTCAAATTGTGAAAGGATATAAAGTGAATACTATCCTTAATTTGGCACCAATGTATATATTAGAATATGAATAGTCAGGAACTATATTGACTATAAATATGTATGTTTGTATGAAGAAGGTGATGGCCTTTTCTAAGATCAATATAAAATTTTTGGTTTATGGTTACCTATTGAATTTATTATGTGTAGCCTTGTTGTGTTATCATGTTTAAATATAAGGTTTAATCTATTTTAAAATCACTCTTGAATGATTTGTACCTCTAAAGAACTCTTTAGTTAATCTAGTTCTTTACAACACACATTCTTTATCTTTGTTATGCCCTTGTTAGCCGTGACTTCACTACTCTTTTCTACGTAAACTTGTAGAACTTAGCTATCCTCATAATTAGCATGTTCTAGTGAACCAAGAACCTTTGATAATAATAGTGTGGTGAAAATGGACAAATATTCCAAGAAAAAGCTATGATAAGATAGTTATTAGGATAATGAGATATTGAAACCTGGTTAGACCAAAAAATATGGCACTTCATAGAAGAAAAATCCAAAAGGATGGGCCTCACTATGAGTGAAATCATTTATGAAAATATGTATGACAAAATATAAGAAATTTTCTAGTGTGAACTACCTAAAATTTTGGCTAATTGGTTGACAAGACTTGATTAATACTATTTAAATCCCAGAGTGGAAGAAACCATTACTTGGACTGAAGAAAAGATAAAATAGTTAGTCAAACTAGAAACTAATTAAACAAGAGTGATAAATTACTAGGTTGAAACCACTATAGATGGATACACTACTGAGTTTTTATTATAAATATATATAGAGTTCAAGGCTACACAAGATCATTTCATCTAAGGAATTAGAGGGAAATTTTTATAGCAACTACCTCTTCTATTGAAAATGTTGGTGATAGAAAAGGCCATGGTGCATATTCTTGAAGTATGGAGTAATTACTTTGGGCATTTGGGGATGTGTGCACATGATGCTAAATGATGGATAAATGAGTGACTAGAACTTGAGCCTAAATCTAGAATGGAGATATGAGGGAATAAAATTGAGGAGAAAACTCTTGATTCAGAAAGGGAACTATGACAATAGAATAGATGGAATAAACAGATGGATACCTAAGTAACTATGGATAAAATTAAGAATATTAGTAGAGTAGCTAAGGAATGAGTGCACATAAGTGATGAGTGGGATGATGAGTAAAGTTAAAATAAAGAGAATGATGATGGATTCTATTAGAAAGAGCAAGAAGATGAAGAGCAAGTAAAAGAAGAGACATGTGAAGAAGTTGAGAGTAGTCTAGTAGTAGAGAAGATAAAAGATAGAAGTGGTGTGCAACTACAAGAAAAGGTATTGATAGAAGAAGAAGAATTACAAAGAGAAACAAAATTTAGTCACAGGATAATCACAAGCTCAAGCATATTAGAAAAAGAAGTCACTAAGAAGGATTATTTACCATAAGTATATGTATCCCCACAACCTAATCTTATATATCCTAGTAGAAGTTTTTAGCTAGCCAAATAGGAGGAGAAGAATAAGGAAAATTCATTCTTAGAGCATGTGGACCATTGGGTAATGAAAATCTATAAAAATTCAATTAGGAAGGCTTTAAAGTATATAGGATTAGGTGAAGTTGAACAATAACAAGAAGGAAGTAAAGATAAGCAAAGTGCACACAAAAATTCTTTTGGTACATAAAGTAGTATGTAGATAAGAGCAATTAGGACACAATCACTTCAAGTAATAACTGTACAAAATAATCAATCTTTACCTACCATTATGTTGAATTAAGTAGAAGGATTATTAATTTTGACCATTTATGATAGAACTTTAGATCTCGAACATTATTTGTTAATTTGCAAAATGAAGTGGCAAGTTAAAGGTCTAACTGATTAAAATTTATAAAAGTGCAAATTAGTAGGTGATATGGCTAGGATATCACTTGAATTAATATACAAAATATATTTGCAATAAATAAGCCTACAAGATGTGCAAAAATGACTCATTGTAGAGTTTAAAATTAAGAAATGTACTAGCCAAATAATACAAGATTTGAAAAAAATAAGGTAAAAATTAGGAGTGTTGGTCTATGATTATGATCATAGATTATCAAATGTAATGAAAAAATTAGAGTTCACCTTAATAGATAAAGATAAATCAAAATGGTCTATTGAAAGATTATGAGGTAGGATATGATTTTCCACTATGCAAACACAATATAAAACAAAAGTAGATGTTTGGGCTGCTATAGTGCATGTTGAAAAAATTAAAGACTACAGTGAACTCCTATAGCTAGCTCCAAGTTTGAAAATACATTGTAGGCTTTTATGAAAAATATGGAGAAGTAATAGAAAAAATAAAATCCTAAATTGAACCTATGGTGCACAAAGTGTGGTAAAGAAGGAAACCCCCAGAATAATTTTCCTAAAATAAAAATGGAATTTTGTGAACTTTGCTGAGTAGTAGGGCTTGCCATGACACAATGCCATATACTACAAAAATACATCAAAATTTTGTAGAATCTATACTATAATTTCTAAAAATTAACTACAAATGATGAAAATAATTGTAGAACTATAGATAACTAAAAGAGGGAATTTCCAAAAATATGTTTACCATCACAACATAGTATATTTCCTTAGCAAAGTAAATAATTCCAAGCCCAAAGGTTGATAAGAATTATGTGACCCAAATAGGTCTATAATGAATTTTGAGTTCATTATAATACTAGCCTCATGGTTTAACTAGATGGACTCCCTCTTCACCAATTTGGACACCTTCATCCCCTCAATATTAGTATTTAGAATCTCGGAGTTCACCCATAATGCAACCACAATAATCAAAATAGACCATTCTAGTTACATAAAAAAAAATTAGTATGGGAGAAAATAATTAGTAGTATCAATAGTGGAACTCTGTGTAACCACAAGGAGGATATCGGGGGATATCGATTAAATAAGGGAGGAAGATGAGGTGGATAGGGAAGAGGATATCAAGGTGGCAGAGCAAATAACTATCAGTAGCCTCCTCTATAGTGCTACCTATATGTAGAGTACAACCATGTTCAAATTAACTACCTAATGAGACTGTAGAGGTAGTCATATTGCACATATAATAGAATTTTTGAGCAACATGATACAAAGGATTGCCCTATTTTGGACAAGTAAAAAAAAGACAAGGCTATTTGAAATGTAAACATGCTAAGTTTGAAACCCAAAGAAAATGCCTTTCTAAACACTGTGACATGGAAACATGTATAAAAAAGGACTAGCTCCACCTGAGATGTCTCAAGATCAAGGCATCAGAAAGGTTAGACAAGATAAATACCTATATCTAATTAAAAAAAGAATTTGGTGAATGAAATTGTGTAATTACTAAAAAATATTTAACAATAGGAAACTACTAATGGTGATGGATGTGCAAATATATGGACAAATTATGTGCATCATATGATAAGATGGAGTTGTCACTATGATAATAGATTTACTAAAACTTTTGATTACCTTGTACATGAGGACATATCACAAAACATCAAAAAATTGTTGTATAATCTTTAAGAATGTGTGCATTGTGGCTAGTAAAATATAGAAAAGTTGGTTTGGTATGTTAAGATGAAGAAACCATGGGATGTGGATGTTTATATTGAGATTGAGGTTGCATGATATGAAATATCGAATGTTATCTTTGAATTTGGTAACATAATAAATATGATTCCCAGATCCATATGGGAAGTGATTAGATGACTAGCCCTTAGCTATAGCATAGTAACTCTGAGTTTGGTTGATTATGGGAAGATTAAACCTATTGTCCATTTAGAATATGTTGAAATCAAAGTTTTAGAGTTATCTCTATGAGGAGAATTCAAGGTCATAGACATGAATACCATGACAACACACTATCCTACCTTGATAGTCAAGAAATGGGCACAGGATGGATAGATGACTATCAATATAGTACTCAATCATCTTAAGGCACATTAAGGTGATAAGGTTGTGGTCATTCCCATCAATAGAGTGCACAAACCATATATAATTCCCACTAAGCTAGATTTTTCACATGTTTTATAATAAAATAGCTAGATAAAGGTCAATATGGAGGAGAATCCTAATGCTCTGTGTGTAATACAATGCAAATTCCTATACCAACAAGTCAGACCCCAAGTGCAGTTGATGATTACCTAATAATTAAACATAGTAAAATAATTGAAACTAAAATAAAAATCTATGTAACTAATTGTAAATTAGTTCATCAGTGAATTCTATACCTCCATGTCCATAAAATCACCCACTCACTCAAAATTTGAATTCCTATACCAAGTTGATGTTCACATGTAGGATTACATTGAACCAACAAGGGAAGGCATAGTGCCCTAGGAAGTAGCTTCTTCCATCAGTGGTGATTCATATATGCATCACCTTAACTTAGCCTATGGAGACCATGAACTTAGGCCCATGAGAATGATATTTGTGCATGAATGTCACATACCATATATTATGTAATGGAAGACATCAATGATTTTATTTTGACTATAAGTCCATATTCTAACTATCAATAATGGGTTAGTGCACTAAACTATGATTTAAAGAGAGTTTCTACAACTTGGTGGGTAACTCATCAAGATAATCAACTAGACTGGGATGATTCCTATGAATTCATGATCAATATATTTTAGCTTCCATAATTCATTTGCACTAACTGTACATTTTTTCAAGAAGGAGAATGTCCTAAGATTCATGTATATAAATGTGTTGAAGTTTATAATGTATAATGTGTGGCACATAAGTATTGGGTTCATATTATTCACTACACACTGCCTCCACTACCAACAACATGGTACATACACTAGGAGCATAGGAGAGAAGCAAAACATTGGGCACATGTATAGAGTGAATTCATACAAGAAGATAAGTTGCAAAAAATCTAGATCCCAGAGAAGGAAGGGAAAAGAAAAATCCAAGAATTAGTAGATGATGAAAAAATAAAAATATAATTGTAGTTTCTCAATAAACATGTTGCTAACATTATAATAGAGGAGGTTCTAATGTTGGCAAGTATAGGTGACTATTGGATAGAGAATGATAAGGTTGAATCTTCCAATAAGGAACTGGGGAAAATGCTCACAAAAAAATGCAATATTAAGTGAGATGACTGGAAATATTGTATTTATATGATCTTATGGGAATATTGCACAAATTATAAGAGAGCTACATGATTTAAATTATTTCAATTGGTGTACGGTTAGGAAATAATTATGCCAATGGAGTATCTAGTGCCCAGTCCACACATAATTATGGTTATATGCCTAGAAAATCAAGAATCTCTTACCAATCAACTCTTAGAATTGAATAAAATGGATAAGTTTAGAAGAAGAGTAACATGGATGCAATAAATAGATAAACCAATTTAGAAAGCATAGCATGATCATAACTTGTGCCATAAGAAATTTTATAAGGAGTAGTTAGTTTTGTTGTATATAGCCGGTTTAGAGCATTCCTAGACAAGTTGTAAATATGATGGAAAGGACCTTACATTATTCAAGATTTAACACAATAAATAATTGTTGTTTTAAGAGATTTATAGGGAACCATATTTCCAAGGTGAGTAAATGGCTAAAAGCTTAATCCCTACCACTAATAGCTATTGATCTATGTCCACAACTAAGTGGGTGTTGAGTAGCACCATATAGATTAGGATTTTTGCTAAAGTTTTCTATGTATTTATTTTTTAATTTGTTTATTTGTATATGATCTTAGAAAAATCATTTGTGAAGTGCCATGACCAGGAATTACATGTGATAGACATGCACAAAAAATGCCATGTGTACCACCAAAAAAGTTAATGAGGAACCACTAAAAAATTATAAGTCTAAAAAAGATGTCAAAAGGTCACATCAACAAGACATATTATATATAATGATCATCCACCAAAAATAAATGTAAGAGCCAAGGGTTGGTAGATATAATCTTTCATAAATAGATGGCTAGTCAACATTAGTAGCTTTTACCCCTTATACGGTCACATGACATAACTCCACACATGTACCAATGACTAATGACTTTAAGATAAGATCAAAAATGGATTTTTCATATCCATCAGACATTCAAGGAAAATGGATAGCTAGGTATGGACTAGAAATGGAAGCTAAGAGGTGTGAAGTCTATAAAAGTTAAGTTTCAAATTCCATGGTCATATTTCATACTTATCACATTCTCAAGTGTTTTTGTTATCAAAAGAGCCAAAACAATTCCATTTGCATACAACATTCAAAAGCAGTAAAAAAATTTCTCGCGACACCATGGACACTATGCCATTGATTCAACCTCTTTCAGAAGTATAGAAAGAAGATATGGGCATTGATATAACACTATGATAGATAAAATATAGTAATCAAGATCCCTTCCAATATTTTCATGAAGATAAATAAAATATATTTTGACTAGACCTTATGGATGGTGCATAAATGGTTGCCCCCATATCTCCTTAAAGATTTTAGAATATAGATGTGGATTGCATGCTCTGAATGCTAACATTTGGTGTTATGGGAAAAATTATGAAATTTTTGTTTGGATGGTATAATGAGGGATAAATATACTTAGGTCCAAATGACATGATCATCATTAACACATAGGCTATATCCCAAGCTCTCAGCATGCTTGCACATGGAGACTCCTTATTGGCTTACAAAACCAAAACACCTCCAATCTTTCTAGAAATTTGAGATCAATATGTGTAAAAAAATTGAGGGATTCTCATTGATAATATTTTATATGAACATGTGCATATTCTAGTTTAATACATCACCAGATGCTTCTAGGAAATAACCAAGTCGATTAAGCAAATACCTAAGGGAGTTGTGGACATCACCCATAGGATGATCCACCAAAGTGAGTAATACAATTGGCCTAAATAATTTGTTTAGGAAGTGATTACAAAAATTAAAAAGTGTCACACTATTCCAAATCAAACCTTCAAGTATTAATTTTTTATTCTACTACTTTGTTTCACCCAGTGGAAGTCACCTGAGGGGAAGTGTACCTAGATACAAACTACTAACCAACACAATAGTTATGTAACCTAATATGGATGTAAGAATGAGGATCCCTCACCCATGAGGGGAAGTTCAAAGCATGGTTGGAAGAATGCTTGGACCTTATTACCACACACCCTAGAGTTTTAGTAGACATTTTATAGGATTTAGGATATCATGACACTATCACCCTCATGCTTAAGGGGGTATTCATCACCATACATGAGATATAACACTCACCTTTCAAACCACTTAAATTTTTCATCACAATGTAGATGTCATAGGCTAAGTTTGATAGACAAAAATAACATGTAGCAAGGTGATAAAATATGCTACAATCCATAGCATCGAGCACACATATTCCTATGATGCAAACTTTAGAACTAGCATTCAATACACAACAACAAAAGGGAAGCACAAAGTAGACCCTCATTTTACATCATATAATATAAATATAATTTTAAGGTGCCACAAATTATTGGGTCCTATGACCTCATAGAGATGGGAATGGATGCATAGGAGGTCTACCAAGTCATGTTAACAAACATAGATGGGAACTATTATGAGAAAGAAGAAGAAAATGAGTTATTTTTATAGAAGGTGGTGTGTATAGTACAAATTTAGAAGTAGGTGCCACTAAAATTGTGAGTGGAAATTCCATTTTACCCATTGTCTATAATTATGGACACAGTCAAAGAAGAGGAGTAACTTTGATGTCGAATGGACTTCTTGTAGCCTCAATCTATCCCCACTTATGTACTAGATGTTATTTTTACACCCCTACCAAAAACTACACTAGAACCACTGGTATGTAGGCCTAAAATATGGTAGGATATGAGAGTCTTTCTTACTTTGGAAGATCTCACATTTAGATGGTTCATTATTGAATAAGAACCACAACCTGCCTTATAAACTTCTACACTAGCACCATAACATAGGTTGGTCACCATAGGTAGGAAGAATAAATATGTTTTAAGTGTAGAGGTGTGACCCATAGACTCCCCACCATCACTATAGACATATTATATTTAATAAATTCAAGTAGAGAAGATCTTATCCAAAGAATAATAGGTTGAAAGAGAAGAAGCTACTCATGTTGTTGAACACAAAAGGAGAAAGGGAGAGAAGAAGAGAAAGAAGGAAGATAAGAACAACAACAAATATAGTAAGCTAAGGAAGTAGAGGCCTATAAAAAGGCTATTGATGTAGAGGTATACTTACAAAAAGATCAATATATGGCTTAACAAGCCCAAGAAACAACCATAACACAATAACAAGCACAAGAAGAAAAAGAGAAGAAAGAAAAATGACAACAAGAAGAAACAATCCAACACAACAATAGGTAGAAGAAGCTACCAAAAATGAAGAACATGCTTAATTCATACAACAATAAAAATTTCAATCACAAGCACAAGCACAAGCCCAGGTATAGACTCAAGTTACATAGGAAAAGGCATAGAGGAAGAAAGAAGAAGAAAAACAAAGGAAGAAGGAAGAAGAATATGAGAGGGAGAAGAAAGAGAAAGAGGAAGAAGATAATAAGAAGAGGAAAGAAGAGGAACAGAGGATTAAAAAAGAGGAATAAAAGAATAATAATCAATAATAAAAGGAGAAAAACAAAAGGGAGGAAGAAGAATGGAAGAAAAAGTAGGAGGAAGAAGTGAAGCAAAAGAAGGCTGAGGATGTTGTGCATCAAGCTAAGCTATTAGAAAAGGCCATAGTATAATAATAAATATTAGTTATAATGTAGACACAAGCTCAAATTCAATAACTTACACTAGGATTTTATGGTTCTAGGGTGTCCCAATAGTCATTGCTCAGTGTACCACCTTCTCCTTTCCTCTAGCCATCATGCCCCATCAAGATCTTGTGGCAACAACAAGCACATTGGCCACTCTTTCGATTAGGTATGAGAAATATTTAGATGTCTCTCATCTTCCCTTAAAAAATAAATTTGAGGGAGCCACATCATTCTAAGAATCTATAGAATAGAAGGTCGCTTCCCTGGAATAAGAGTGGGATGCATCCAAGACCAAGAATGTGGAACTTCAAAATCGATTGCATAAAGTGGTGAAGGCAATTAAATATGATTTCCAAACTTTTTATTCTTGAGTCATATGATATTAAATCATGTTATATCATCATAGGTTAATGACATTAGTAGTGGAGCTCATAAAATACTGTTGCATAACACAAGAACTATGTGCACTAGGAAATATGTGTTACAATTTAAAGAATGATTCCACAACTTTGATCACTCTACTAGAAGAGTACCAAAGTATGTTAGATAACGCAACTCTCCAAACCCATTAGCTCACATGTAATCTTCTAGATTGTAAATAGTATATTGAAAACTCCTTATCCAATTCCAACATAGACTTCAATACAGCTGATATATCCCACACAACAATACACACCCAAACTACATCATCTAATAAGACTAAACTTGCTCTTAAATAATCCCTCAATGTTTGAGATAATGTGCAAGATTTAATTCTCAATTTGCAATAGGACCTAAAATATAATGCATTTGTAGGAGAATAGTAAAAAAACACATAAAAAAGATGGAGTAGCTCAGTGCAGAGATTCAAATAAAGGTTAGTAATACAAGTGTTGATATAAGTATTGCATAGAATGAGGATTTGAAGGAACTCATCAAAAGTTATGCACTAATGCACATCTTGATTTTCATGTTTTAGGAATTCATGTTAGACTATGATTCATTCAAGGCCAAGTTATCCCCATTTTATAGTGAGGTAACTCTGATGCTCAGGGTTCCTATGTACATGCCACCTTTCTAACTCTAAAAAGTGATCACCCAACACATGGTTACCAAAAAAGAGGTTAAGGATCTTATTGACTAGAATTCTTCCTTAGATACATCACTAACTACTAGTTGAGTATTGTGTATTGTACAATTTTTTGAAAAAAATTGAATAGTTTTTGCATTAGGGATGATTAGTGAGACAAGCAAGGCCATGATGATTGAAAACCCATAAAGGGTGGCCACCTAGTTATGTCAACCTATTTTAAACCTAAAATGGTGGTAGGTTGGTATTTTTTTAATTTTAAAATGAGAAAGGGTGGCTAAGTAGTGTGCAAGAGGTGAAAATTGGAAATGACACTTAGAGTGACTACTGTGACTCTTGCTAGTCTACCCAAATTGTCAAAATTCTACCCTCAATGCATATTCATATGCAATTATGATGTTGTCTTAGGATGAGACAAAATTTTAAGTTTGAGAAATTTTTGGGAGAAGAAAACTAGAAAAGTAAGACTGAACAAAATATTCCTTGAGTATTTTTGAATCATATATGTAATTGTCAACTTGTGTATTTTGTCCTATCCTCTCAACTTGTGAAATAATATAAGGTGAATAGTCTCCTCAATTTGGCACCAATGTATAAATTAGAATACAAAAATTTGGGAACTATATCAGCTATAAATATGTATGTTTGCATGAAAAAGATGATGACCTTTTTTAAGATCAATATAGACTTTTTGGTTTATGGCTACCTATAAAATTTCTTGTGATTATCCTTGTGTTATCATGGTTAATGTTAAGGTTTAACCTATTTTAAAATCACTCTTGAATGTTTTTCACCTCTAAATAACTCTTTATTTAATCTAGTTCTTTGCAGTACACATTCTTTGTCTCTGTTATGCTCCTGTTAGCTATGACTTCATTGCTCTTTTCTGCACAAACTCATAAAACTTATCTATCCTTGTAATTATCATGTTTTGGTGAGATAAGAACCTTTTATAACATGGAAAAATGTTAAAATATTGGAGAATCTACTAGCGGTTATTAGTAAAGGTTGATTAAGGAGAAGAGGGATGGCTGTGGAAAAGTCATCATCAAAAATCTCCTTCTACCAAATCTAAATTTGAAACATTAAGAGTGATTTGAAAAATTTATTGAATTCCTTAAGTATTTATAGGGTTTATTCACCTTGATTGAATGTGATGGTTGAGATAGAAAGGATCCAATAATTGAGATGAAGTGCTCCATCCTTAGGGAGTTAAGAAAATACACTTGAAACCTATTTAAAGGTCATATTATGAGCATGAGTCCTCCTTGCTAATAAATTTCATTAAAATATAAGTCAAATTTAAAATATATTAAATTTGTAGTTTTGGGTGCAAACTAAGCCCAATGATTAGACAAAATAGCTCAGAGTCCCCCTTAAATCATGTTGATATTTTCGATGAATCCTTCAAGATTGTGGTTTCTCAAATGCACCTCATTTTTGTCAAGTTTAAATTTTAGACATTGGGTTAGTTGGGCCTAATAGGATCACTTGGAGAGTTTTAAAATTATTTGAGAGAAAATAGATAGATTAGATCAAGTGGGGTTAACATGGTTATGTAGT
This sequence comes from Torreya grandis, assembly GCA_037957365.1. Taxonomy (NCBI): domain Eukaryota; kingdom Viridiplantae; phylum Streptophyta; class Pinopsida; order Cupressales; family Taxaceae; genus Torreya; species Torreya grandis. The sequence continues at coordinate 1,551,239 of JARHVA010001302.1, forward strand.
GGTAGTGAGGCCACTTATACATTACCATCCATGTCATTTAGGCATGCCACTATTTTTAGATGCATTACATGTCTCATGTTATGTTTATGGATAACCAATATGCATTGCAGTTGTGTAGAATGTGAATTGTACATTCTCAAAAAAAGTTGTGTTTTTGTGTGTTTTCAGTCATGTAAATTTTTGGGCATGATAAACAATAGTTAAAAAGTTTAGATTATTAACATGATGGTTATTAAATGAATATATCAAAGAGGAAAAATTACAAGCATAAAGATTAGAATAAGAAAGCATACAAAGTGAAAATGAAGAGAAAGAAATATTACATAGATAACAAGTACAAAGGGAACAAATTACAAACACTACAAGAGTAGGCTAAAAAATAAAAGTTAAAAAAACAAACTCAAACTAAGCAAGAAAACATCTTCAAAAAGGATTTCTTACAAAGGACATTAAAAAACAAGACACAAAACAAGGATAATATAGTTATAAATTATTTAGCTAAAAGGTGTTAATCATTTATAAATCCTTTGATTCTTATTCCTCACATTGATGGAAAGAAATGTACCAAGATTAACATTTCCTCTTTTTATGAGACCACTATATGTAGCATGAAAATTTTCAATAGTAAGGGTATGACAAAAAATATCTAGAAAATATTACATGGCCTTTATGCTACATTGGATCCATTGAGCTAGTAGTAGTAAGAGGGTAAAAATCATGTATCATTATATTTCATATTGAATCTACCTTGGATCAATTGAATGAAAAATTATGAAAATCATGGATGGTAATAATGGGGGAAACATTAGGCAAAAATCATGACTATGTCACTGTAGACATAAAAAATCTTCACACTGTAACCTCAAGTGTCAAAATGCCCATGGAATGCCTTGGGAACCTCTTGGGACCAACCTAACCTTATATCTCGTAACGAAGCTTACCCATAGCCAGTTTGGGTAAACTAAATTAACATAACCTTTTACCCCTTTTTACCCTTTACCTTTGATCATCGATAGTTAGGTTGACCATTGATGGTCACCCTGATTGTCAATGGTCAGAGTCCACCTCTTTAACCAAAAACATTCAAACTACTTTCTTTAATTTTATAAATATAATTTGTCTAAATGTTGTTATAAGCCATTTCATGGATGATTTATAGTTAGATAGCCCAATTAAACCTTCACTTTCACCTCTTATTTGTGCCTATTAAAAGAGAGGAGTTGGGAGGTGAAATCCATCTGCAATCATTATCAAGAGCTTTATACATGTAAGAGTTTCTTTCTTGTAGGTCAATCACTATCAATAATATAGTAATCAATAAACCTTATTAGAGAGTCAATTTTCCACCACCTCTTCATCAAATATTTAGGTATGGTTACTCTATCAAAATCAAGCTAGATTCCACTAATAGGTCAACTTACCTCAACCATCTACCTGATCAAATTTTGGTATGACAAGTACTTATTTATCGATACTCATTTACTCTATTTATAGTTCACAATCAATATAGACCTTGCCCATATTTCAAAATCCATCATTTGGATCTCATCAATCAACCCTTTCCCCAACCCAAATCGAGACACAGTAACCATCAATGGTTGACTCAACTACCGACAGTCTGTCTAACCACTGATGGTTACCTTGTATCGATGATCAACCCAATTATTGATGATCACTATGGCATTAAAAACCAATAAGTTATTTTCACATATCTACCTACAACCAAACATAATTTTTTGTGTTCTTACCTATCCATAGACCCTTTTATGATTTTATAAAGCATACTCCAACCCTCTAGTATTAATATTAATTAGTTTATCACTAATTTAATCATTTATAGCATATTTATTATCAAACACTCTTGTATTAAATTTTAGTATTTTTGATTTATTGATGTAAGTACCTTATATTATTTTTATAAACTTAATTGTTTAAAATGTGTGGATTGACAGCCCCCAAAGAAGCTCTCACTTCTAGGATGTAGCTATCACGAGGCAATCCACTCAACTATCTATCTAATAAACAAGTTTGCTTTAGTGATTTCTTATCTGTAGGTCATCCTCCCAATACAAAGAGGATCTCTTAATAATCTTCTAATTCAATGCATGTATAATCAAATAGGTTTTTAAACCATACCCATATTTAGTTTCTTCTTCTCCCTTTCCCAATAATAAGTGGAAATTCATTGAAATAGTCACATTTGAACATGAATATGTAATAACTATAATATCAAGAGTAGATAAATCCATCAAGAAATAACCAAAAAAATAAAAAAAAGTCTTCCACTCTCATTCAATAAAGGAATATTATATAATTACAAAAAATCACATGATACAACACATATGGAAAAGAAAAAAACATAAAATTTTTAGTAACACACTATGGTGAAGTTAGATTTACATATACAAATACAACCAATGATCATAACAACATGTCAAAATTATAGGACCAATAAGATGGTTATGATCATGATTATAATTATGTACAATATTTTTATGATACTCCTAACAACACAAGACCTATATAAAAACATCCAATCCCAATTGGTGGTTTAACACATAATTCAAATTCTGATTACATATGTTATGTAGGAACTACATGGGAATGTCTTGTAGAATAAATCATTGGTTAAATAACAATAATTTTCATTGTAAAAAGATTACTCATAAATACTTATCTTCTTTAATATTTAATTATTTTATCCCTTGGCTTAGTTTCATTTGGCCTTTGCCTTTTTGATTACCTATACTTATCCTAACATCTATTACATTTTTATTGTAATAATTCTAATGAAGATCTTTTATGAAATGCTACTTACACATTATTTCATATTGAAAATATACACATACTTTGGCTTCTAATTGAGCTTACATGATTTCATTTTCTTAATTTTACATGATAAATTGGCATACATAGATTTTTTCCCATTGAGGGCATGCATATTATTAACTCCACATATGATATTGAACTACATGACCTTGAAAAACACATATATAGTGAGGTTATATTTCTTTCCTTTAGTTTCTTCACATTTACATGCTATCACATCTAGTGCACACTATTCCTTAATTCATGTTGCAGGCTGTTCAAATCCCTCCCATTTATTCCATTTTTTAACCTTTGTTACTTGTCCTTGTGAATATACCAAAATTCAAAAAATATAATAACATTCAAAATATTGTTAAAAATAAAAAATTATGACCTGAAAAAGACATGAGTTTCTAGTTTACTTATTTACGTATGTTATTTATCACATGTTTTGGTAGATACCATGTTATTTTTCAAACACAAGGATATCACAAGGTATATGAGTGTGATACATGATACATAAATTATACATGAATTCCTAGATGTTAGAATCCCTTGTACTAGTGGCCATGCCTATTTTACTGAAATTACTAAGATAATCCACACAAATGGAATAATAATCACATAAATATGAGTAGAATAAGTATATCTAAAAAAATATTGAAAAATAATAGAATACTCGATAAATATGACTAAGTTATTTTGAAAGGGAAACCTCCAAAATAATGTAATAAAATCAAAATTCATAATATGATGATCATGGACTAACCACTACCTCCTATATATACACTAATTTAGCCATGGTTATTCTATAATCTAATCCTACTAAATATATAAGGACCTACGTAAATGTGATAAGATAATATGAAATGTTATGCAAGCATATGTCGGCCATACATATCCATAAACATGGTATAGGTTAAGGGTGTTCCCATTAAAATTACTTTTCCCTCAATGTTAAATAATCTATATTCTATTATAAGAAATATTAATCCTCCCATGTTTCATTTCCATAGTTCAAATTATTCCACTTGATCAAATGCTCCTTAATCTATCTCATTCTCATCCTTTGTGTGTGTGTGTGTGTGTGTGTGTGTGTGTGTGTGAAGGATATTCTTAGGTTATAGAGTGACTTGACCTTATTCATATAGTTATGGTAACTCAGTCTGGGTATAAACTATTTTTCTAATTAAATTCTTCAAGAAAGATACATAAAATATGGGATGTGCATGAGTAGACTGGGGAAGCTCCAACTTGTTTACAACCTAACTAATTTTTTGCATGATCTCATAAGGGCCATAATACTTAGGAGAAATTTTATTATTATTTTTTAATGCTACAGATACATATTATTATGTTGATATAATCACATAAATACCCAATCACCCATGCCCAAATGCCTCTCATTATATTTTTGATTCACTTGATACTTATTTCTATTATGTGCCATTTTCAAAATCTCTCTTAGTCTAGTTATTACCTCATGTTGATGTTGAATGTTTTATTAAAAAAATCAAACCTTGGACTACACCATCAAGGATTAAGTGATGGATGGGGAATAATAACCATAAAATTCCATAAATGGAGACATTTTATAGGAGGTATGGAAGGAAGTGTTATACCACCATTCTACTAGTGGCAACCAATGTACCCACTATTATTATTTATCTAATGATAAATATGGAGATACCATTATAGGCTTTTATTGACCACCTCTATTTTACCATTAAATTGAAGATGATATTATAAGTTATGAGCCAATTGAGTACCCAAACATGAGAATAAATCAATCTTTTTTTTTGGTAAATATGGGGCCATGATCACTTATAATTAACTTTAGTACCATAAAATTTTTGAACTATATATAAAAAACCAAAAACTACTATACTAGCCACAAATCGCTGTGACAAAGAAAAAATGAACATATTTTATAAGCCTGTACATAATTATCATGATGAAATATTCACCTTCATAACTTGACAACCTTATAATTAAATCCATGGAAACCTCTTCCCGCATTTGTTTAGGAAAGAATAAAGGCTAGAGAAGACCCTATGTTATGTTGACACACTATGCATTTAACCACAAAGTTTTGTATATATCTATTGAGTCCTTTCCAAAATAAATCTTTCTTGATTTAAATGATACATTTTTAAAAATAGTGAATTCCCCTATTGGATATGCATACATCTCTTTAAGGATCGTGTGCTTGACAATATAATTATTACATAGGAGAGTCGATATTTTTAGCATAATGCATTGCCTTTCTAATGAAATTTCCTAAAATCACTATAAATAAATGGATATTATAAAATAAAACCTATGTATCACTATCATTCTCCCTTTTTAATCTTTTCTCTTTAGACTAATTTAGTTTCTAAATGGTCATTGCATGTAACAATGCCTCAGTGGATTCATCCTTCATAGATAGTGCATCTGCTAATAAATTATATTTTCCTTTCTTATATATGATTTTAAAGTCATATCACAACATTTTAGTCACCCATTTATATTTTTATTTTGATGATAATCATTTTTCTAAATAATATTTTAGATTATCATGATCAATCCTTACCTTAAAGTGTCTACCCATTATATAAGGTCTCCATTTCTTAACTACACGAAGAAAGCTAGCATCTCTTTCTCATATATTGAATTTAGAACTTTTTTACCCTTGAGTTATTGAATCTCAAAATAATTGGGCATTCATTATTACATGAGTATTTCCCCCATGCTATATCATGATTCATCACATTCAATAATAAGAGCTTGGAAAAATCATAGGTAGCTAAAATTGGAGTGGTGCACATAGCATCCTTAAGCTTCTCAAAAGCCTTGGTAGCTATTTATTTCCAATGGAAATAATCCCTCTTCAAAAAATATGTGAGTTAGGCTACTATGTTTCCATAATTTTTCATAAATCTATGATAGTAACTTTTTATCCCCAAAAAGACTTAGATATTATTGTGGATTTTTAGCATCTACAATTCCATCATATATTTGAACTTATTAGGGTATACTTTGACTCCATGTGAAAAAATATGACCCTAATACTCTACTTATTGGACTCAAAAATAACACTTTGAAGGGTTTTCATAAATTTTATGTTATTCTAGAACTATATACACTATTTGTAAATTAGATAACACCTTAGTCTTGTACATTATTAAAATATCAACCTTGGCTATTTCTCTAAGTTATAAACATTTTTATGTTGCTGAAAGGATTACATATGCTATCTATTTATGTTTACTTCTTATCTCTTAGTCAAAATTATGATATTATAGTTACTAATACATTATATCATGATCATAATGTCATAAATTTTATTATATTCTATTTCTACAAGTTCTAGACATGTGCCTACTTTCCAACTACCTAGATACTTGTGTCTAGTTGGATGGTTACATTGATGTTAGTCTCCTACCCCAATGCAAGTGTTAGGTGCCTTAAATTCATACAATTTTAAAATGAACCATATCGCTATGATTGTCCTAAGTGATTCAATGTGATATATTCTCCAAAGGGGGATTGGTAGATATACAATATCAACCATCATTCATTCCTAACCTATCATAGACCTAGAAACTCACAAAGCAAAATACCAAAATCATTAAAGTGAGTAAAGTTTCCATATTTTATCCTATTTCCATATAAATCATAGGTACAACAAATATATAGGTTTTAATTATTGAAGAATCATCCCATGAGCCATATTTTCTAAGTTACAAGCTAGGTCACTCTATGTACTTACTTATCACACATTGAATCTTTATTTAGACACAAGACCACATGTAGGGGATAACTACATGAGTATGAATCCATATTTATAGTAGTGATTTTAGACACATAAAACTAGACATAACTAGCTTTTAATTAGATTTTAGACTGATTCCTACCAACCATTGCAAATTAAGCCTAGGAATCACTGAACGTCCTAAGTCTTATTACACATCACTCATCAAAGCTCAGAATCATGTTGAGACATCCCTAATTAGGTTATTATACCATATTAAATAATAAACTCTCATGGATTAATTTGTAATCAACTTAAAACATTAAAACTATCAATTTATCCTATGGACCTATTAAGTGGGGCACTTACACACTTGAATAAATCTTGAAAGAGATAAAAGGCTAATCAAAATCAATTAACAAGTTAAACATGATTAAATTCCTATTTGAATTATTCATTTAAAATTAATGAATATCTAAAAATGAAAATTTTAAAATTTAAAATATCCTATCCTTTCATCATTGACTTTATGAGTTGCCAAGATCTTTGAAAATATCCTAGAATATCTAATTTGAGATCCATGCCTATTAATTACAAATCATAATTACTTGATAACTATTAACTCTATTGGAGTTATTTTTAACTCACCTAGGTTTAGTTTGAACCCATTCCAAGCCTAAAATCAACCTTAAATCACCTTGGAATAGAGTTAATTCTCAAGGATATAAATACAAGACCTTGCCTATTAAACCACATGTTATTTTGGTGCTTAATTATTATGCACAAATATCTTCAACAAGATCTTTGATATAGTGTTATAATACCCAAATGCCTTGTAAGTAGTGTTACCATACCTAAATATTAAGATAAGCAATCACAAGCCAAGGTGCCAAGGAAATAAGGAGCCAAACAACCTCCATTATCAAAGACTTCTTGATGCACAAGCTGAGCAAGCCATTCAACAAAGCCATTTGGAGCTCCCAAGGAAGGTAAAAGAGTTATGTATTTTATGTTTTTGTTGTCATTTCATTTATTTTTTGTTACCTATTCTCTCCCCAGTGTCTAGCATAGAGGTGCTAGGATCTTAGTGTGTTCATTTCATTTATTTTATGAGACTAACACAAGACTAACCTCCCCTCTATGTCAAATTCCTAGTTCACATGTTGGCATGCTTGGTGTGACTCTCAATGATCTCATATAACCAAGGAGGATGATATGATACTTTTAGTTTTAATAATGGATGCTTAAAAATTTCAAAATTCAAGTTTTAACTTTGTTTTTCACATTTTCCTATTTTTAGAAACTCATAGGTTATAGGTAATCAATGCCATTTTATTTCAATATTGTCAAGGATCGATGTTGATTCTCCTAGACTGATGTTAATTACTAAAACTAAAATCGATCCATATGTGAAAAAAATCATGCTATAAACATGATTAATGAGGGTTTTCTTGATTTTTCTAGTTTTTATTCTATGTCTAAGAACCTACATATTATTTGTCTGACCATTTCCTTGTAGGATCTAGTGAGAATTATTGGTTTTAAGCCCATTTTACTAATAGTCTTTTTGTGAAAACCATATTGTGTTTTTCTATGTTTTTTTGAAGAAAACATCATCAATTTTGTCAATTTATGTTGATCCCTGCGGATTAACATTGGTCCCTATGTGGATCGACTAACATCAATCTTTGCTGACTGACATCGATCCTTGCATGGATCGACGTTGATTTATCTAAGACAAAAAATAGGAAACCTGAGAGTTAAATCCTAAATATTATTTTCTCACTTAATTTTGGGATTATAAGTATGAAAATACTATTTGTAGTTCCTAAGGTGGAAAAAGAAAATTTTGAACATGGTTAAATCATACATAATTTGTATTTGGTGTTTAAAAATAACATAGTTCTTTTCACAACTTAGTTGTTTTTGAATTTTTCTAAAACAATTTCAAACAACTAATGCCAAGGGGCTTTAACTTCACAACATACTTCATTTTGGAGATTAAAATAAATTATCACATGAGTTACATACTCATAAGAGTTTCATTTTTCATGCTTGTTTGTTGAAAGTTATTTGTTTGATCAAAATGTGTGATGCATATATGCTCTCCCCCTGTCCCCTTTAGGGAACTCAAGTGACCAAAAATGCTCATTATTTACATTTGTTGATTTATTCCAAAATAATCAAAATAAATTCATTAAGTCCCTCCCCAAATTTGTATGGTTTAGGTGACCCAAAAATGACCCTAAATTCCTTTCACTTTTGTCTTTATTTTCATGCATTTTGGCTTGTAAGTAGGAGTTCATCTCCTCCTCACAAGTTCTTTAGGGAAGCGTTGACCCAAGAATTAATATCTTAACATAATTTTAACCCCACTCCATGATGGGTTATATAAATTGATTTGGTGAATTACGAGGATGGTAGTTTGAGTAATTAAACTACCTCCATTAGTGACTGATACCCTCAAAATGTATGATCAAATTGAACATCACACTACACTAAGTAAGAGATGGATGTAGTGGTTGTGAAAATAGAAATACCTTTTCATAAAAAGATGGTTGATGAGGATCCAATTTATGTGAGAATCTATAATATTAGACACATTTGGGATCATAAGGAAATGAGTGAAAATTGATAGTTTAGAACAACCCCACTTGTCATGGACTTATTATTAATGTAGGGTGAGTATCTAGAAGTTTCATGTTTTAGTAAAAACTTTTGTTAGAAGAGGGGGCATAAAAGCACTAATTTTCATGCACTTTTAATTTTTGTATTAAAAAATAAAATCATCTCAAGAGTGATTATATTTACATAATTTGATACTATTATACAACCTTATCAGTTTTAGGATTCAGGACATTACACTTAGGTGTTTCAGTCATTTTATCCTTTATTTCATGGTATTGAGTTGAAATATCTATTTTGTTTATTATACCATGCCAAAATGATTATTTTTTATACATCACTCCTTTGTTTTACAAGGCGTTACACCACCCATTTGACACCATACCTTTGCTTTAATCTTTTGTCAATCTTGTGTGTGTGTGTGTGTGTGTGACTTGATTGAAAAGGGTGTCATTATGCTACCCAATTAATTTCAATTTTTGTGCCTTTGAGTCTTGAAAAAAAACCTTTTATCTCATATTTAAATCATGAAATTGTCATTATGCTACTTGAATCATTTCAAAGACTTGTTTTCCTTGTATCAAAATCCCAATTCAAAACCAAATCCATTTGTGCCTTTTGGATCTATACCTAGTGTCATTATACTATCCATTATTGTCTAGCTTATTATTTATTTAAAGAAGCCTAGTTTTCTAAGTTGATTTCAACATTAGACTTGACAAGTTCAAATATAAACATTGATTGATTTGTGCCTATGCCTTGTGTAATTTTGGTCTACACATTGATATTTCACTTTTGTATTATGTAACTTAGTTTAATTATGTAATCAATTTTAAAGCTATTGTTTGTGCCTAGATTTGGGGAAGTGGTCTATCTTCCAAGTGCCTCTTGTTTCATGCCTTATACCAATTGACCAAGTTCACATTTAAACTTGAATGCATAGTTTATGCCAAAGTAATTCAAATTTGTTAAAATAAATCTCATACCTTATTTTATTTAAAGTCTAGCTTTTGTGCCTTTTCCTAAAAACCTAGCAATTCCTGTTTTGAGCCTAGATTTTGTGACTTCTTTGAAAGACCTAGAAAATTTTATTTTCTTTAGATCATACTTATTTAAAACACTTTATACCTAGAGTTTGGCATGCCATTTTTTATTCATCCACTTGACCATTTACTTAAGACATTTGATGTTAGACTATTTTATACAAAGTTTTAACATAGACCATTTTGGAGATACATTTCCATTCCTTAGAGCAAATTAGAATATGTTTAAACCATTTGACCTTTGGACCTTATTTTTTAGAGTTTTTAAAACTCTAGGAATTTTAAAAAAATGTTCATCATTGATTTGGATATGTATCATTATAATCATAATCGAGCCATGTACAATCCACATTATGATAATGTGGTAACACAAATTGACTTTGATCAAGACCCATATGGTGAAGAGGTGGTTTATGAGATGGATCCTAATCCTCCTTACAATAATCAATCTGGGGAATGAATCTAAAATCCTTAAGAATGACATTCAGTGATACCTTATTTGGGTTTATTAATGTATGGAGTTTACCCTTTTTTGCCTAATAACACTTGATCCCCAACATATACCATTAAACCTCTTTTGGATTATGTGAGTAACCAAGCTCCATAAAATATAAGGATTATGATTCTAGGACCTCATCCTTTGTGTCATGATATAAACTAGGCTTCATAATTCCTTAACATTACTATTTCAAGGCCTCATCCTTTAACCCATGATAGGAACCAAGTTTTGTAACACCTTACCATTACCATTCTAAAACATAATCCTTTAGCTCACAATAGCAACCAAGATTTTCAACACCCTACTATTACCATTCCAAGACCTCATCCTTTGACTCATGATAGAAACCAAGATTCACACTACCTTACCATTACCATATTAGGTCCTTCCAAGTATGGTAACTCATTCTCTTAACAAAGTTGTGTAGCCACAACTTAACAAGTCACAATTACCATCTTAAGCCGATAACCATCCTTTGTTAATCCCATCGTAGATGAGCCTATTAAAAAATAGATCATTATCCAAACACCAACTATTCTTCCTTAATTGATAACTATCCCCCACTTTAGAAAACCCATGCTAATCTTTGAACTATAATAGAACCAATCAATACCTTTCAATAAAGCCAATCATTCAAAATGTAAGATGTGTTCAAAACTGATATTTTATAACTACTTGCAAACCATAACTAAGAAAACCAACCAATTCATGATGTTTTTATTGAAAAACCTATTTTTGAGGAGTCAACCTATGATGGATCACCTTTTGATCTTATCCTTGTTGCCAAAGAATCTCACTCTAATAAGCTAATCTTTGTTGAGTCACTTTTTAATGATTATAATTACCTTGGGTAAATCATTATCTTTACCATTATCCTATTGTTAAAGAGACTCCCTTTGATAAACCAATACTTGTGGAGTTGTCTCTTAACCTTTTCCCCCTCATTGAATTAAAAGTAGAATCAATGTTAGTCTCAACATTAGATTTAGAGTCCCTTGAGTTAGACTCATCTTCAAAATCAAAATACATTTTTGGTTGTTACAATATTGGTTATGCATGCCTTGCAGATAATTTTTAAAATATTTGTGATACTTTCATGGTTTTTGAGGATGATTACTTCAACCTTGACACAATTTCTCCTAGTTTCTTCTATGAGGATTGTGCTATCACTTTCAATTCCATTACCATTCCACATGCCATTAACACCAACCAACCTATCCATTATATGGGCATTCCACCTCCCACAAGTTTCAATTAGGATCAAAAGAATCATACCTTGTTAAAATACATCTATGGTGACATATCAGTTTTATAATATTAGGGGTGCAAGACCACATTCATGTAGAAGAATAACAATCTCCTAGTGAAACTTTTTCATAGGTGCTAGGGGGTAGTCAAATTCCAAACTCAACATCTTGTAGTGAAACTTTTTTGGAGGTGTTAGAAGACAACCAAAGTCAAAATTCAATATTCTTTAGTAAAACCTTCTCGAAGTTTCTATGGGAGAATTAAGACAAATTCATTAGTGAAAACCTCTTTAAGGCACCGATAGTTGAGCATAACAATTATTTACCACTTGATAAAGACATTATTGAAGATGACATCAATTTAACTTCCAATCTACAATATAATTATATGGTATCTACTCTTAGGCCCAAACAACAAAAAAAATCTAGTGATCCTAAAAAGAGCATATTCATAAGTCTTTAAACTCGTCAAAACCAAAATTATGTCAACTTTGGAATCAGTAACATTATGTGTGCCTAAAAATCCTAATTTTTATTTATTACAAAACCATTATACATTCCATTATCATCCACCTTTACATTACCAAATAAGACTTATTAGCATATGTATCTATATTTACCATCCTTGGCTACACTTTCCTTTGTATATTTTATAAATACATCTTATTTCGATGCCTGAAGGAAATAGAATAAAAAACCAATGAAGATCACAACAACATTTTTAGAGTCCAAATTTGTAGGAGGTTCTTGTTAGATAAATTATTTAGAAGAGGTATGGGATAGTAATTAAACATGATTGACTATTTTAGTTGTATCATATGATGATCAAGATGTGAATCTCCACATTATTAGGAATAATACAAACATTTACCTTGCTAGATCTATTTACCTTCTAATTTTCATTTGCCATTTTTCTTATCATTTTTTCATACCCTACCATTTACCTTACCTTATCACTTAGGGCAAACCCTATTACCACTATAGATAATTATCATAACATCACCATCTTTGAATAATTCCATACCCTATACCATTATACTATACCTTCAATATTAACCAAAGCCTATTCTTAACCACCCTACCTAACCCTTTTGATCTTGGTTCCTTTGGTTCTTCCAACATATTTTGTGAGGGGATTATGATCCAATTTTAGTAGTTTCATAATTCTATGTTTAAATGAAAGTCTATGAAAATAATGTGATAGTGGGTATGGTAAGTCATATTTCATTTAAATTTGAATTATGCCACTGATTATAACTACCCTTGGGAAAATCAATATTTCACCTTGTGTTACTAATTATAATCGCCTATGGGAAAATTAGTATTAATGACCTATGTCATTGTCTCCTAATTATAACTGCCTATGGGTAAATTAGGAACACACCTTTTATCATGCATTATCGAATCACATCACCCTTACTATTATCATATGGACTAATTTAGAGAACTTTTTGCCACTTGGTTGGATCTCTCCACCTTTTGTGTTGGCATAACTACTATGAATTGAGGTCCTAATGGGACTATGTCGGTGCAATGAACCTATTTCACATATTTATGAACTTTAGAAAATAATAGAATAACAAAAATAACTTCATAAATTAACTCAAAATAATTTAAATATGTTATATTGATCACATGCCACTTCGAGGGGGAAACCTGTTTTGAGAAATCTCAATACAATAATATTCATCAATGCCTTCATTAGGCCTAAATACTTACTTAAATACTAATTTTATTCTAGAAACTACTACTTCCCATGCAAGTGGGATAATCAAAATATACCAAAAGAATGACATACAAACCATATCCATCCATAGTGACTAATACACTAATAATTTAAATAGAAGGGTAGGATACAGGTTCCTAACATCACCTCCCCCTTAGAAAAAACTTTGCCCTCAAAGATTCATATGTGGGAACCATTAATAAATTTGGAATAATAGTTCCCATGTGGCATCTTCAAGTTTCATGCCATGCCACTAGAATAATAATTATGTGATGGATTAGGATTTACGTTAGTGAGTGCACTTGTTTATGGTAGATTTTGATTCAAGAAGGATGGAGCCTTCATTATCAAGTTTGGGTAAAATTATTTTCACTCTGATGGTAGTTCTAAAAACTTTCTTATAATAGGAGATGTGAAATACTAGGTTAATTTAGGAGGAGGTTGAATCTCCAACTTGTAAGCAATAGACCCAATCTATTGGAGAACCTTATATGGACCATAAAACTTTGGTGAAAGGTTATGATGCCTTTTTAGTTTTAAGGATGATTACTTGTATAGATATAGATGAATAAAAAACATAACAAGTTTAAAGGTGTAATTAGAGTGGTGATGGTCTACCTATTTCTTCATTTAGTTCTATTCTAAATAGATATTATCTCATAGGATGCTAAGAATTTGATCTCAATGGTATAGATTAGTGTTGACTACCTAAATTGGGGAACTACTAGGTGTATATGAGAGTAGTGTTAAGGATGTTTAACCATAAACTACTTCATATGGAGTCATTTTATTATAAGTGTGGTATGAGGTATTATACCACCATTATATGAGTGGGAACCACTTTGCCCATTGGTGTTGTTCTAACACAAAATAATGAAGGAATGTTTCCAAGCATTTGTTTATGATTTTTGTTAGGTTGTGGAGCTAAAAGCTTCACTGATGCAGACATGGAGGAGGTTGCAGATGAGTTGTGGAGTGTCACAGACACTGGCGTTGGTCTGGACAACCGACATTGATAGGATAAGATAGGAATGCAACCGACGTCGGTCAGAGATCGGCCGGCGTTGGCGACCCCCAGGCGGACAGGGACCGACGTTGGTCACCTGTGTGGTTTGACTGCAAGTATATTACGAGCAGTTAGTTGATGAAATAAGTGTTTGCATGATGAGAGCTAATTTTAGACTGAGAGCTACGGATCTAATTATTGTAATTAGATGTCTAATTATTGTTTGGGTGAGATCTATATAATAGACTCATGGTTGTATTGGAAATGAGTGCTAGGGAGTAAGAGAGCAAATAGCTCCTTCAGAGAGAGGTAGAGCAATGGTGCGTTCTTCCTAGTGCCACAGTACCAAGTGTGGGTGCTAGATTGGAGAATCAACAGGGTTCTTCATGTATGTATGATCTTGGTCAGCATGGCCTTTATAGGAGATCTGCATGGTAAGTAAGATCATTGATATGCAGGTGTATGTGTGTGCAAGGTCAAGGTTCACAGGTGTACAGAACTAGGTTGATTTGCAGGTGTGCAAGATCAGATAGGATAGCAACACAACAGGGAGCATAATCAAGCAGGATCTACTTGGAGTACAGGTGTGTACTCAGATAGAACAAAGAGGAAGGCAAGGGAGTTCCTTCCATAAGTAAGGTCTATTGAGGTGCAAGTTGTTTCAGGTTTAGGGGGATCTACTTGAAGTACGATTGTGTACTTGTTGAGTGTGTGGAGCACTTGTGGTGTGCGTGGAGCACGGGTATAAGGTGAACACCAACTCAGAGTTTGAGTTGTGTGTTGGGACCTAAGAGAGAGATTTGAGGAGAGAAGTACTGTTCACTTGAGGTGTGGGAAGCCTCTGAAGAGGTGGTGGAGAAGAAGTGGCATCTTCTTTATTGTATTCTTTTCTTCAAGAGTTTTAATACAAGTTGTGTATTGTCTCTCATATCATGTGTTATATCTGAATTCTAGTTACTTGTGTATTCTAGTTATTTCTGCATATTAAGTTGCTTGGTTTGGTAATCAATTGTGTGCTTCTGGTTATTTATCCCAACACGTGGTATCAGAGCTAAGGTTGCAGGGAGCAGGTTTTGTGTTTGGTTATAGGTCACTCTCAAGGGTTTCTGATCGAGTGGGAGTAGAGCAATGGCAGATCAAAGTAAGCTAAGAATGGAGGAGTTGAAAAGCATAGGTGGTCACCAACGGTCATATGGAAAGAAAGAGTAGGTAAAAGAATATTGTTGGTTGGTAGCAGATCAGCATGAAGGAACTGAAGATGCAAATGTTGTAGGTGTTGTTATACAAGATGCTTTGGAAGGTTTCTTGGATAAAGTTGAATCTTGGATAACAGATTTGGTTGCCTCTTTCCATGCAGCCCCAGGGAGAGGAGCTGGTGTGCCTTGCCAAAGAATTGGCAAAGGGGAAGTGAAGCTGAAATTGTAGGCGACCAACACACAGGTGTTGAAGGAGGTCATGCAGGTCCCAGGTTTGGAGATATGGCTAATTTATTTAGAAAGGTTAGGTGATGAGAGATGTACGAGAGCTCTCACAGTGGATGCACTTGAATTAGCTGGTGGTAAGAAAATAGGTACTCTTTATCTACTTGTTTATATTACTGATTCTTCTTTTGTTGCAGAGACGTGGCTTCGTAGGCTTGGTCACATGAGCAGGAAGGAGATGCATGTTCTTAAGTGGAAGACAAATATATTTGATAGGCTTAAGAACTAGAAAGCCTTGGTGTACCTGGAGGAGATGGCAGATAGAGACCAGTGGATGGGACTGGATACTTCTGAGCAGGGCAGTTTGGACATGGGGATCGATTCAAAGGAGCTCACGGGTAAAAAGTCATCACTCATAGGAAACACAGGTACCAATGTCGGCAGGAAAACTGACATTGATAGTATGTAAGATCGATGTCGGTCACAAGGACCGATGTCAGTAGTAAGAGGACACCGACATCAGCATGGTTGGTAGTCAAGACAGGCGCAGGAACCGATGTCGGTTGGATGCAGACTGCGGGGTGGCTGAGGTCGGTCACTGTAACGGATTTTGGGTGGACAACAAGCTGTCAAGGAGTCTCAAACACCCATATGGAGGATTGAAGACGTAAGTAAGCCTCAAATTCATTGTTCCTCTTCTTTATACATGTTGCTGATTATAAAGCAAGAAGGATCTAGGAAACAGGTGGGAGCATGGCAGGGATATGATGCAGAACCAAACGGGAGTTTTGGTAGGGTTGCTAGCGGGTATGAAAGCACAGAGATGAATGGATTCCTTAGTTGAAGAATAGAGAGAATGGACATGTGAGACCGAAGACCAAGGCATATGGTCTTGAGGAAGCTGTAGGACAGTGGTACAGGTTTTGACAGGTGGAGGATGAAGCATGGCTTTAGTCAATGTCAGGTAACTACTATGGTTTGCCTTACCAGGTGGATGATGAGTCATGACATCATTCTGTTGCTATATGTGGATGGTATGTTTGCTAGCAGGATTGTACATACAGGGTTTTGCTGAGCTAAGGGTAAGATTAGTTTAGTGGTTTGCTATGAAGAATTTGGAGCAGCAAAATTCTTTGGCATGGGGGACATGGGAGATCACAGGTTGATTTTGTCTCCAGTGGGAGCTGATGTGAATCAGGTGTTGGCAAGGTTCAGGATGCAGAGTTGAAGCACACTAAGGGTTGGACAGGTACAGTGTCTGAAATAACATGAGGTCTAGTATAGACCTGAGTATTGCCCAAGCATTGGGTGTTGTCAGAGAGTTAGGAGCCAATTCTGAGAAGTGGGTTCTCAGGTATTTAAGAGAGACCAGTAGCAGGGATTCATGCTATTCAGGGTTAGGACTTCACTACATGGATTTGTAGATGTGGATGTGGCAGGGTACTCAAATGACAGGAGGTACATCACAGGTTGTGTGGTGGATTGTCTTCAGGATTGAGCTTGAAGAGGGATACAAACCAGGAAACAGATTAGACGGAGTACAGGTACGAGTACAGTGCAACTATTTATCTCCAAGTGGGAGATTGTTAGGTTGTGGAGCTAAAATATTCACTGATGCAGACATGGAGGAGGTTGCAGATGAGTTACGGAGTGTCACAGACACTGGCATTGGTCTGGCCAACTGACGTCGGCAAGATAAGACAGGAATACAACCGATGTTGGTCAGAGATCGGCCGGCGTCGGGGACCCCTAGGTGGACAGGGACTGACATCAGTTGCCTGTGTGGTTCGACTGTGAGTATAATATGGGTAGTTAGTTGATGAACCAAGTGTTTGCATGATGAGAGCTAATTTTAGACTGAGAGCTGTGGATCTAATTATTGTAATTAGATGTCTAATTATTGTTTGGGTGAGATCTATATAATAGAATCATGGTTGTATTGGAAATGAGTGCTAGGGAGTAAGAGAGAAAATATCTCCTTCAGAGAGAGGTAGAGCAATGGTGCGTTCCTCCTAGTGCCACAGTACCAGGTGTGGGTGCTGGATTGGAGAATCAGTAGGGTTCTTCATGTATGTATGATCTTGGTCAGCATGGCCTTTATAGGAGATCTGCATGGTAAGTAAGATTGTTGATATGTAGGTGTATGTGTGTGCAAGGTCAAGGTTCACAAGTGTGCAGAACTAGGTTGATTTGTAGGTGTGCAAGATCAGATAGAACAACAACACAACAGGGAGCAGAATCAGGCAGGATCTACTTGGAGTATAGGTGTGTACTCGGATAGAGCAAAGAGGAAGGCAAGGGAGTTCCTTCCATAAGTAAGGTCTATTGAGGTTTAGGTTGTTTCAGGTTTAGGGGGATCTACTTGAAGTATGGTTGTGTACTTGTTGAGTGTGTGGAGCACTTGTGGTGTGCATGGAGCACGGGTATAAGGTGAACACCAACTCAGAGTTTGAGTTGTGTGTTGGGACCTAAGAGAGAGCTTTGAGGAGAGAAGTACTGTTCACTTGAGGTGTGGGAAGCCTCTGAAGAGGTGGTGGAGAAGAAGTGGCATCTTCTTTATTGTATTCTTTTCTTCAAGAGTTTTAATACAAGTTGTGTATTGTCTCTCATATCATGTGTTATTTCTGAATTCTAGTTACTTGTGTATTTTAGTTATTTCCGCATATTAAGTTGCTTGGTTTGGTAATCAATTTTGTGCTTTCAGTTATTTATCCCAACAATTTCTATTTGGCCATTAGTTTGGGGATGATACTTGAAGCTCATATTTAGTTGTGTGCCTCTACATTAGAATATCTCTTTCCAAAATAGCTAATGAAAGTTGCATCATAATCAGAGATAATTGAAGAAGGGATGCCATGAAGATAGAAAATCTGATCTATGAAAATTTTTGTGACCATGGAAGCTGTATAAGGGTGGTTGAGGTCATAAAAATGACTATAATTAGAGAGGTGGTTGACCACAACTAGGATCACTATTTTTCCACTAGATTTAGGGAACCCCTTAATAAAATCCATGGAAATATCAATCCAGATCCTAGTAGGGATGGGCAAGGGTTTGAGAAAACTAGGAATTAGTGTGGTTTCACCTTTATTGCATTGACAGGTATCATATTCAAAAACCATCTATTTAATTTCCCATTTCATCCCCTTCCAAAAAAATTATGTTGTGCCTACTCATATGTTTTGATAAATACTAAGTTCCTACTAATGGAGAAGCTTAGATTTCATAGAGTACAACTTGATGAATGTCTATGGTATTAAGAAGCACCAAATGACCTTATAACATAGAGAATCACCATCCCATGAATAATTTGGTACTTAAGAGGGATTAATGGTCAATTATTGAATGAGTTGGTGTAAAGAGGGATCATGTTCATACCTTTGGTGTAAATATACCAACTAGTTTAGAATGGGCATGGAGATGGTAGAAATAGAAGTTTGGTCCTTGAATGTGTGAGAGAGATCATCTACCATTAGATTATCTTCACCCTTCTTGTAATTGATCTCATAATTATATCCCATGACTTTGTTGATCCATTTCTATTATGTTGGTGATGAGACCCATTTTTATAGGAATATTTCAAACTTTGGTCATCAGTTTTAATACAAAAATGATTCCCAAGTAAGTATGGCCACCATTTTTGTATTGCATGTAGAATGGCCATTATTTATTTTTCATATGTAGACAAAGCAAAATTTCATCCAGAAAGGGATTTTATAGTGAAAAAAATATGATGACCTCCTTAAAGAAGAAAAATACTGAGGCTATTACTACATATATCACTTTTGATGGTGAAAGTTTTGGTGAAGTCTAGCATGGCCAAAACTAGTGTGCTACACATAGCTTGTTTGAGTGCCAAAAACACTTGGTTAGCTGCATCATCCCATGTGAATGCATCCTTATTCAATACGGAAGTCAAAGGAGATGTGATATTTTCATAATCCTTGACAAGCTTGTGGTAATATGTTGTTAGGCTAAGGAATCCACAAAGACTCTTGAGGTTATTGGCCAAGGCCAATGTTGCATGACACGAATATTATTTGGATCCATGTGTACCCCATCGACTAAAATAATGTGTCTTAGATATTTAACTTATTATTGATCAAAATAACACTTGGACTACTTGGAACATAATTGATTATATTCTAGAAGTTGTAATTCCCTATGAATATTCTAGAGATGCTCATCCCATATGTGGCTATAGATCAAAATATTATCAAAGAAAACCATTAAAAACTAATGGAGGAAAGGCCAAAATATTTTATTCATTAAGGATTAAGATGTTGAAGGGGAATTTATAAGTCCAAATGGCATGACCAAGAATTCATAGTGACCCTCATAATTATATAAAGTTGTCTTTATAATGTCATCAGCATACACATGGATCTAATGATATCCCAAATGAAGATCCAATTTGGAGAAAAATGTTTCCCCATGGAGCTCCTTAATAAACTCATTGATGATCAAAATCAAAAACTTATCTTTGATAGTGAGGTGATTAAGGGCATGGAAGTCAATGCAAAGGTGTCATGACCCATCTTTTTTTTTGACAACAAGCACTAAAGATGAGTATGGGCTCATGTTATGGTGAATAACTATAGAATTGAGGAGTTCATGTATTAGTTCAATCTCAACATTTTGTAGATGGGGATAATGGTATGTTCAGATGTTGGGTGGGATGCTTCCTAGAAAGAGTGAGATGTAATGATATTCAAAATGTGAATGGGAAAACTCACTTGCTAGATAAATATGGTTGCATTCTTATCAATCATGGATTGAAAATAAATAAGGTAGTTAGTAGAAGTAGGGAGTTGGAGTTGGATGGAGTGCAGCTAGACAATGACCCAATATGAGTCTTTCTTCAGAAGATTTTCCATGTGATCGTAACTGATGATGTTATCAAATCCAAGTAATAACCCTTTTAGGGTGTGCATCTAAACACTATCAGTGAATTACATCCAAATATTAGATAGGTCCCATAGAATAGGTCCATATGTGTATAACCATTGTACCCCTAGGACCACATCACATCAGCCTAAGGGTAGGGAAAGCATATTTGAGAGAAGAGTTTAGTTACCTATAGTGATACACACATTATGACACTTCCATTTATAGGGAAATGTTCCCCCATTAGAAATCATGAATTCACATCTATAACAAGGCTGTATAAGGCAATATGCATGCTTAGTGATGTAGGGATCAATTAAATTATACATGCTACCAAAGTCAATGAGGATTGTGAGTGGAATTATTTTAAAAAACCCATTAACCTTCATTATTTGAGGGGAGGTCACACCTATGAGTGCATGGAAAGAGATATTAGGTTGGGTTTATTTATCCATGGAGTCATCAGAGGGGATTTTTTCTACTTGAGTATCATATATTTCTTAGATATCATGATTATTGTCTTGTTTTAGTAATTATTCCGCATCTAGAAAGTAAAGCTTATGTGCGATGCACTGGTGACCCTTAACCCATTTTTCATCACACTTATAAAATAATCGTTTCTCCTTATGAGCCCACATCTCTACCTTAGTAAGGTGCTTGACCAATGTGGTTATGGTTGGATGCTAGTTTTTTATGTTCTTTATGGGTGGAAAAGTGGGATGTCAATGCTACATTAAAAATTTATCTTCTGCTAACTTAGCTAGACCCAAGGTGGCCATCAAGTTAGTGGGATGAAACATTTTCACATCTAATAATATTATCTCTTTGAGGCCATTAATAAATAACTCTTGAATAATTCATATAATAACCCTTTAATGTGATTATCTAGTTTCTCAAGTTCAATCTGATAATTAGGAACAATGCCTATCTGGCAGATTTTGGTGAGAGCTCCTATAAATTCCTCAAATGTTGAAGGACCAAACTTGACTAGAAGTAAGGATGTAATTTTTTTCCAATAAATTTCATCATTTGAATTGAGATACCAATGGTACCATTGAAGTGCTTCTTGTTCTAAGTGAAAGGAAGCCATTGGGACTTTATTGATAGAATAAGTATTATGAATGTTAAGGAATTGTTATGCTTGATATATCTATCAAGTAAGATTTATATTATTAAACCATGGAAATTCCAAATTAATACAACATGATGTGTGGTGAGAAGAGAAACTATTCTCTAAATAATAATCCTTCTACAACTTGTTGAGGAGAAGGCTATTCTATTGATTCAATCTATGCATCTTATCGATTAAATCAATGACTTGGGCTTTCAATGTGGTAGGTTCTTCTTCCATGATTTTTGTGCCTTTAAAGGTGTCTACCATAACTAGTGTGTTTTTTTTTAAATGGATATAAATACAATTTATAAGATAGTCAATAAGAGACCTTTTTAATTTAGACTAAAGTAGAAGGGGTAAAGGTACATTAATGATTTATTTTGCACTATTTGGATATGATTGATGAGGGGAATGGAAATTTCAGAATTGAAATGGAAAAATTGGAAATTTTTTCTAAGAGGGACAAAGGAAAAGAAAATGGAAATGAATAATATTAATTTTTTTTGAAGTAAGAGGATAAAAAATGAATAAGCTACGGTAAAACCCAAAAAAAATGGAAAAAATAGATTTGTGGCTAATAGAAGTGGAATTGAGATATGGAACCTCAAAGAATAAAAGTTTTGGAATGAAATTTTACATGTCCTATTAGATTTTGAGTATCAAAAAAGATAGATATTGAAATATATGGCAAAAAAAAAATAAAAATTATGTCCACAAGTTTGTAGTTACCACCGTGCTAATTTGAAACTCGTTTCTCTAGATTTCTCCTATCAGAAGTCTGTCTATAGATTTTTAGTTAGCACTATGCTAATATAAAACTAGTTTTTCTAGGATGATCCTATAAAAATTATGTCCAGAAGTTTTTAATTACCATTGTGTTAATGTAAAATTGGTTTTTCCACTAATAATCTATAGAAACTACTATGTTTGATATGGACCCCAAGTTTGTTTGATAGCCTAAAGGTTTTAATAAATCTCTCTAGACACCAATGCTATTTGAATCGGTACTTAACTCCAAAAATTTATGGCCATGGAATTACTCCTAAATGATAGCTCTTGGTTTACTTCACAGGTGAGAACTAGTCAATCAGGATGAGGCCATTGCCTTTTTTGCTAGCAAGTCCTCTCAATGAGCCAACTACTTTAGGGTTCTTGTGGTACTCCTCAAAATGAGTTTTATGGATATATGTCTAAGTAATTCCCACATTTATGTGGATGGGTATTTTACCATTATCTGAACTTACAAATCAAGATGTAAAAATAGATACAATGAAAAATAGTTTTCAAAAATGGTGTAGCTCCAAGAAAGCCACTAATGCAAGGAAAAACAAATATCCAAAATCTAGCTACAAGATGATAAAATTACTCCAATAGCATATATATTGAACCTTCTACATAGATTTATGAACTACAAAAAATAATGGAATAATAAAAATAACTTCATAAATTAACTCAAAATAATTCAAATATGCTATATTGATTGTAGGCCACTTTGAGGGGAAACCTCCTTTGAGTAAACTCAATAAAATAATATTAATCAATGCCTTCATTAGTCCTCAATACTTAAATACTAATTCTATTCTAGTAACCAATACTTCCCATACATGTGGGATAATTCAAATATGCTACTTAATTAAATACTAATTCTATTCTATCAACTAATACTTCCCATACATGTGAGATAATTCAAATATACTAAAGGGAAGACTTATAAATCATATGCATCCATAGTGACTAATATGATAATAATGAAAAGAGAAGGGTAGGATACAAGTTCCTAATAGTAGGCCATGCTCGATTCACATTGAGGTCGGCTGACTCCCCTTTTTCCATATGCTCTCACCATTTTTGAGCAACCTAAACCAATACTCTTGTCATTTTTTGAGTGGTATCTTTTCAATATATAATGATTTAAGATACCTCAAAATTAAAAAAAACATTCAAAACATTTCACAATTCTAAAAATTAGAAAATTGGCTTACCATATCCTAGAGAGATATATAGCCTAAAAATCCAAAAACATTTATCCCATTTAAACCTAGTCAGTCATCCTTGATCCACCCTATTAGGTAAAATCCATTATTTACCCTGATTCATTCCACTACCATTAGAGGTGTGACCTTCCCTTTGCATATACCCTTAGTTGGGGGCACCACCTATGTATCCTTTCATTGAGCCTTCACGTGTAGATATTGACTTAGTTAAATGATAGGATACTTTCTATTGCTTTTACATTCAATATTTCTATGTGTTTCTTTTCTTAGTCATTTGTTTATTAGTCTACCTATTTGTTTTCTTTTATTTTTATGACTTGACTCAATCTATATGTGTTCATTGGGTGATTCTTTGTGCATTATTCTTGAGTCCATCCATATTAATATGTCAACATTATCATCATGTGTTTTTTTATCATTGGTGTATTATTTTGAATTATTTATGGATCACTATTTATTCCTTATGCACATTTTAGCTATGTTATCATGGTGTTTTATATCATGATGCATACTATCACATGCTATAACAAAAATCACCTTGGGAAATATTAAAAATAATAGATCCATAAAAACTTCTCCTTGGTAACCTTGGAAAATCATCCCACCCTCGTTGATCAAATCAACCCATTGACCATTTTGTTTATAGTAATGCTAATAAGGATGAGTATCTCTATGCTATCAGGTATAACCAAATCATTCACATTGATCAATTATTTATTCTTACAATCATCTCTTTCATCACTTTATGCATCCTTATGTGCCTAGATATTTGGGGATTCTTCAGTTATTAGACCATCACATCTATATTTTCACCCACTCATCTTTAATCTGTATAATAGGTTATATCCTTGATTTATGCTTTTCAATCTACCCTACTAGGGCATAATCAAAATCATTATTCAATCCAAGTCATTTTAATGATTATAACACCTATGAGAAAATCATTATTTAAACTCATCCTCCCTACCAAGGCACATGCCTATGCCACTAATTATAATCACTTTTGGGAGAATAAGTGTCTCAACCTTTGTTATTGATTATAACTACCTTTGGGTAATCATTAATTTTTAAATCAATGCATGAAATCATTATCTCAATTGGATTAATCTCAACCATGGGTTAATTTATTTTTTTATTGCCTATTTTTGAGGGACCATCCATCAATTATATGTGTCAACGATTCCCTTAAGGGGGAATCATTATAGGCTTCACAAACATTATTTGGATATTCTTCTTAAATAATTATCTTCTTTCCTTCTTAAAGTTATATTTCATTATTTGATAAGATTTTATTGTTCATATATCTTACAACATCTTCTCAAATAGGGTTAAACTATAGAAACCTAAAATTAGCCACAACAAGCTTCCAAATAGACTTTAAACTGATTCCTACAAACCATTGAAAATTAAGCCTAGGAATTATTAAACATCCCAATTTTTTTTGTGCCTCATTCATCAAAGCTTAGAATCATGTTGAGACATCCCTAATTAGGGTATTCTATCGTATGCAACAATAACCTCTCTTGGATTCCTCCCTAATCACATGGTGGCATCACAACTATCAATTTGGTTTATGAACCTATTAAGTGGGGTAATTTCACACTTGAATACATCTTAAAATATCTAAAAGGATATTCAAAATCAATTAACAAGTTAAACAAGATTAAATGCCTAGTTTAATTATCCATTTGACATTAATGAATATCTAAATATGGAAATTCCAAAATTCAAAATATCATACCCTTTCATCATTGCCTTTATGAGTTGTCAAGATCTTTGAAAATATCCTAAAATATGTAATTTGAGAGCCATGCCTAGTAATTCCAAATCATAATTACTTGATAACTATTAACTCTAATAAAGTTAGTTTTAACTTACCTAGGTTTACTTTAAACCCATTCCAAGCCTAAACTCAACATTAACTCACTTTAGTTAATTCACAAGGCCATAAATACAAGACCTTGCCTATTGAACCATAATCTATTTTGGTGCAAAGTTATTATACACAAATATCTCTAACAATCTCTTTAATATAGTGTTATAATTCCCAAATGCCTGGAAAATAGTGTTACCATGCCCAAATCTTAATCCAAGAAATCACAAGCCAAGGTGATAAGGAGAGAAGGATCCAAGCAACCTCTATTGTCAAACAATTCCTGATGCACAAGCCAAAAAATCCATTTTGAGCTCCCAAAAAAGGTAAAAGAGTAATGTCTTTTATGTTTTAGTTGTGCTTTCATTTTGTTTTTATTACTCAATCTCTCCCTAGTTTCTAGGATAGAGGTGTTAGGATCTTAGTATGTTCACTTCATTTATTTTATGAGACTAACACAAGACTAAACTTCCCTCTATGTAAAATTTTTAGTTTATAGTGGTTAGTAAGAATAACCCATTGATAGAGGAGTATTTAGGGTTAAATTGACAATGTGATCCCACTAACCCATTTTTCCCATATCTAGTATAAAGATGAACTAGGGTTTTGATATTTGATGAGGAGCAACAACCCATGATATATATTTGAGCACACTAAAGTGAAGGTAACATAGAAACTAGAATATCTCAGGTGGTCTTTCTAGATCCAATAGGTATTTTGTACTGGACAAATGCATCTAGGTTATCCATAAGTGTCAACGCAATAGTTTAAGGTTGGCACAAGTGTCTGAAGTCACATAAGTGCTTAATATAAAATTTTATGGTGGTCTTAAAATCTACTTCTAGTCTGATTCATTCCTATTCTAGATTGAACTCTTTATTATCATCAAAGCCAATAAAGTATCTTATTTTCATTATAATTTCAATATCTAACATAGTTTTACTTAATAATTTTATCATATGATATTTTATTACCCTTGTGCCCTAGGCTATCTTTATACCCTTTAGCCCTAGATTCCCTTATCTATATTTTAAGGTAACACATTTAGTTTAGTAAATGATTTTTATTAATGGTAAAAGGGGTTTTAATTAGGGACCTAAAACTTTACAAAGGAGAGAAATATCATATAATTAAGGCCCAATGAAACTCCTCTACTAGTATAATAAGGAGATATAGTGTAGTAACATCATGAAACTACTACAACTAAGCACTAGGACAAATAAAAGCTATGACCCTTCAATATCATTTTCCTTTTGATATATAAGAGTCATATTAAAATTTTCCAAATCCTTCTTACCTTATCCTTTCCTTATGTTGGTCACAACCATCCACACACCCCATTGTCCTAAAAATAGAAAGATGGGAATGGAGACTTCAAGTCCATAAATTGATTTATAGTTCAAAAAAGAGACCCTAGTTGACAAATCTTATCTTTCTAGATTGTATGATTGGATGACTTTTAGAGTTCAAGTCCATAATCCATCTCTAAAATAAAAAATGTAGTTTTATAATTTTAAAAATAATCAATCTTTGG
Source organism: Torreya grandis (assembly GCA_037957365.1). NCBI lineage: Eukaryota > Viridiplantae > Streptophyta > Pinopsida > Cupressales > Taxaceae > Torreya > Torreya grandis. The sequence continues at coordinate 1,578,752 of JARHVA010001302.1, forward strand.
GAATAAACTATCCTCAATACTTGAATATTCAATATAAGGGTCACCAATATTCAAGAATGGATCCAAATCTTATGTAAGCATTTATGAGACCACATCCAAAACTACACTCTCATCCTCACTCTCATTATCATATGGAACTATGATATTTATATTAGAACATCATTCCACCAAGTATTTGCTTTTTAAAATTTTATACTTGGAGAATTATTAACTAAGTGGCCGGTTTGAAAACATATACGACATCTAAATGATAATCCTTAATAGTCTAGAGGCTGGACCCAAGTTCTATCTTTATATTTTAAGTCTAACTGTGCATGGATCTCCTTAGAGATATCAAGGTTAACCAAAATTTAGGCATAATTAGAATGTTCCCTTTATTTTATGTTTGATTAAACTTAATGAAACTCCCAAATAGAAATTCCTATGTCTTTAAAGATAATATTATCCCAAAATTGAAGAGGTAAGTTTGGCAAATAGATCTATATCTCTTTAGTGTTAAAATATTCTATATGAGGATTGAAATTAGGATGTTAGGGTTTTACAAGGAACATGTGAAAATAATAATCCCAAGCCTATAAATACTCATTGAAAATAATATCTTTATCTTCAACTAAATGAAAATTCACAATGAAAATTCCTCTAGAACAAAGGTAAATTTTAATATTACCTTTCACTAAAGATTAAAAATGTCTCTATTGACTTCCTTCTACCCTTAGGCCTAGAAATGAGTCAACCTATGTCATGAGTACCCAAGTTAACCTATGTTTACCATTATAATATCTCTTGAAATGTTAGGTTATTTAAAAATGAATATCACTAGTTATTATGTCAAGACAGTGGGTCTAATTGAGGTGGTATGTCAATATATGTTATGATGGTTGTCTTTTACCCCTTTTAGAGAATGTGTCAAGTATCTAATCTATGATAGTAATTTATAAAATCCCATGTAAATTATTAATATGGTAATTATGACCCAAATAATTCATTAAAGGGGAAAATTAAGATGTTGCATCCATATCTAGCCATGTGAGCATACCAATATCCTATAACATGAGACAAAACTCAGAATATTGGAGACTAGTATGGAAGATTATGTTTGAAACTTAATTAAAATATTAGTATACCTTAATGTTCTTATCATCACCAAATATTACACCCTAGAGGAGGTTTTTCAAGCCTAATCTAATATTTGGGCAACATTGGAATACCTATAGGCTTGTAGGTTGCCTATAGTAGAGGTAGACCTCTAGGTTTAAGGGCTAGCTCCCTAGATTGATATTTAAGTGCTTATCACCTATACTAACTAATTTTTTGTGTGAAAATAGGTATAAATATGCATGAAATAAAACTAATATAATGGGGTGATACATCATAATGATTTCCACAAGATCATCATACTTCTTGCATTAAGAAATAAAACCTATAACACTAGCTTCTAAGTCCTAAGATGTTCTAACATTAGTATTTCAATATGGAGGTGATATATACAAGATAAATCAAGGTAAGTCGATTAGAGGTAAGATTTTAGACTCTAAGGGCACTTACACACTTTAAGGGACTAGATATACTCCATATGACCTATTATAATGAGAACTTCTTGCACCAAACATAAAAGGACAAAGAGAAGAGAATGCTAGTTTTTTTATCACTATACCTCACCATAAATCAATTTAAAAACTTATAAAATATGTTTATGAAATAAAAAATAAATTAAATGAATTATTAAAATCAAATTACAACATCAAACCATTAGTACTTCACCATACATTGTGTGGAATTAGAATACAAGAGATAAAATGACCAATACTTATAGAATGTGTGAGCAGAAAGGGAAATATGAAGCTCAAGAGACATAAGAACAAGTGTTAAGATAAAATAGAGAGTTATATATATGGAGGATTTAAGTATTAGATACACCATGTAAAGTATATTTGGATAAATATCTCTCCAAGCATGAAAATTCCTTAAATTTGGTGTAGGACTCTTCAACTACCTATTCAGAAACTACCTTCATCATTGGATTCCCTTAATCATTCCATAATAGACTAGGAATAATTGTTAGATTTTAACTATGATTGGGGTGTTAATAAAAAGATCTAAAATTCATTGTATGTGTCCCTAATAATTATTATTCTTTTGGATAAGTTTTCTCACTGCCTATAGTCACTGTCATCCTTTTTTAACTCATTCTTTACACTTGTCATTAAAGTGACTTTCAATTTTACAATCCAATCTATAAATAGGATGGTATGAAACCTTTAAATATTTTTTACATCAATAAATACATTAGGAAGACCTTAAAATATCTCCCAATTAAAGTTATCACCTTCTCACTTGGTGATCACCTTTCATTCACTATGCTAGTTTGGACTACCTAAAGTGAAGGTCCTTAAAAAGGTGCCTACATGATTGTTTGGATCAATAAATTAACATTAATAGTTATATTATGTACTAATTGGTCTTCCAAAGTGACTCTCATCTTTCAACTCTCCCTTGAACTTCAAAAACATCAAAAACTATCAATAAAAATAAAGTTGTACCCTATTCATATAGATAAAGTATAATCCAATCTAATGGGAAGAAGCCTAGGGGAGTCCTCTGAAAATCCAATTCACTTTAAAAGTCATAAAAACTCATTTGGAGGAATTTTATTCATTTTATTTCCCATTGGGTCATTAGCAAGGTTTTTAGAAGGTTTTAAGTGGTTTTGACCCTTAACATTTGTTCATTAAAGTCTGGCATTTAATCCTTAGATAAATAACACTAAGATATTATTTATGACCCTCTTCAACATCTCCCAACTCCTTAGGTATTTATTATAAATGTATGTACTAGTGTGAGATTCCAAAGATGCCTTCTCAAGCTATTCCATGTGTTTTGTATACCCTGAGTTGTTTTTAAGCCAAGAAATGACTTTATCATTACTTTATATATAAAATAAAGGTTTAAAATCACCTTATAAATCCTCATTAAGGTATTCTAATTATTTTCAAGGCTCATATATCCCTATAAATGGTTTTAACACTCCAATTGGGATTTAAACCTAGTCAAGGCCTAGTAGGCATGACCATATCTTTGTGGGTTTAGGCCACCATGTCTCATTTTTAGCACCTATGAGGTATTATTCATGTTTATTCATGTTAACTAAAATTTTTATACCTATCCTTGTAATATTATAATCCTCCTTGACACCTCCCCTTATCATTTTCATACTAAGCCTTTGGGGTGTATCTCTTTAGGAGTACCCTCTATCTGAGATAAACTAGAGGGCACTTTCCTTATTGTCTCATAAAAAAAAGGATATGATAGGATTGGTAAAGTCATGGGGAAATTTTTTATATATTTACAGAGTTAGATCACACTTTTATCACACTTAACACTCAAACTCGTTAAGATAAACTTTTAGACATTAACTATACACCAAGTTTGTGTATGGATTATAGGTTTTAGGTTGAAGCCTTCCTTGCCCTATTTTGATGTGATGAGAATATCATGATATGGTACTTATAATTTGTGAAAGTTTTATCAAAAAAATTTCATCATCCCAACCTTTGATAAATTATTCAATGTATACCTTCCACTTTGACAGGCCTAGTTGATAAGTTATGTGATTATGTTATTTGGTTAGAAAATGGCATACTTGTAGGTGTATACTATAATATTAGGCCTTTTGAATTGCCTTAATACATTATTGAAGGACTTTAGGCTCATATTATATTTTAATTATCCACATAATGACTTAATTTATACCAACACACACCTTATTACATTCAACTTGCATTGTCGCCCTACAGTCAACCTATAGGTGACTATTCTAAGAGCAAAAGAGGTCCTTTAGGTTGTGATATGAGTTGAGATAATATAATTAAACTCTTATAAATATTATTTTAATTATTATTTACATTTAAACTCCACATAAATAGTTTTATGTTTATTTATTCCTCTATTAGGTCTTATATCACAATAAAACCATTTGGGACTCAAAATTCTATATATAACATTGTCATCTACAGTGAGAGAATATTCAAGATGAAGGATTCATCTACACTACTTATTATAAATAAAAATTTAGTTTATTTGGTCAAGACCTTACTAATAGGTCTAATATTCATTATTTAACACTTATAAATGTGTATACCTTAGTACATCTCACCATGAAAGGATAAAAAACAAATCATGCTTCCTATTTTGGAGAGTTTAAGGTAACATGTCCCTAAACTCACTTTTTCCAATTATGAACATTATTAAAGTATAATTTATACCCAATGTATTCAATATTTATTGATATTAAACCCTAAACACTTTAATACCTTAAATAAGGTCAAAAAAATTTCAACATCTGCACTCTAATTGCTCCATACTTTGTATGAGCCACCTGTAGGTGCCTATTGTAGGACACAGGGTAGTAAAGGTGAGATATTAGCCATATGAATAATGGATGGCCATATAATAAATATTAGGCCTCCATAAAGTATTTAAATTTATTATTTCCATCTTTAAGGGCTTCAAACCAATGTCAACATCTTCATTCCAATATGATTAGTCTCTTATAGGGCACCTGTAGGTTAACATCAGCATTATATGGGACTATAAAAGGATGATACAAGACCTTAAATATGTTGAATTGGTTGTTTTAAAAAATATAAAACAATTTTAATGATTTAAAATTTATTATCAACACCTCAAGGAACCTCTCACCACCTCATCATGATTTTACAAGGAGACTAATGACTGCTTTTAAGTGGATGTTGCAAAAAAATTGAATTTATACCATACATGATTGTCTTCTTTCTCACTATATGAACTTGAGACAAAATTTTTAGAATAAAGGAATGATGACAATGAAGTTAAGGATAAAATATCAACATGTCAACTTTTACTTTCATTTATATGAAGGTAAAACTAAGATTCAAGCTCCTATAATTGATGAAAATATTTGTAGACTCCACAATGTCTCTCAACTAGTAATTTGAGATGTTTATGATTTTATATTTCATCTCACACATGAAAACCATGTAAATAATCATATGAATATGATTTTCATGATCATGAGGACCATGTACAATACTTTATTTGTATACATTAGATCAAACAAGGAGGAAACCTATAGGGTGTGAGGGTAAGCATGCAAAAAGAGATAGTCAACTTATAAATAATGGTTCATAAAGCATAAGAAACTAATATTTGAAATAATATCATGAAATGAAAGTATAATGAGTTTATTAACATCCCACATGATCATTTATCTTTAATTAACCTTTGTTATCCATACTCAACCAAAATTGATTGGTCGCTTCTACATGCCTAATGGAGTGATGGGAAAGTGAAATAGTTTTAAGCCATTTTTGGGAATTCAAAATATTAAAAAGTTTCAAATTGAGTTCATGTGATATTAATAGTCACTACGAGGCATTCCACATGTACCACAACCTTTGTAAAATCCATACAACTACCCAAACATCCTCTTTTCTAATTGTTTTCTTGATTTCAACATAATACCTAAAATTTTTTAGTTAAGACTGACATGAATGACAAAAATATGACATAGGGGACATTTATAAACACTTTTACATCTTTATATACTTATTAAAATCATACAAACCTCATTAAATGGCATAAACATGACCTTAAGTGACTAGAAATGACATAAGGGGATAAAATGGATATCATCAAGGTAATTACATATTAAACAACCCATCTCAAGGATTATGAAACACCATATAAGGCCATAATATACCCCTATACAAGTTTTTAATTATAGGGGGTGGACCTATTTTGATTTGTGGTTAAAATGGTCAACATTCTTGGTGATTTCCATGGGTGGTTTGCTTGTTATGCCAAAGACCAGTAGCTTATTCCTTTCCATTGGGATATGGTGTCACCTATATAAAAATATGAAATTTAATTTTCCTTTGAAAACATACTGAACCATAATAAACAAGACACAAACAACACACCACACACTTGTGCTTCATGAGTATTTATGGAACATACAGACATAACCCAAACTAACTGAAACATAAACTAACCTAAAAGAAGATCTTCTTCATGGGTTAAATGGGAATATTGAAACCTTTATTGCTTCATTAAATGAAAGAGTGAATGAGGCATGTTAAATCTTAGGCCTTGACACTTGTATCTCCAAATCCTTCATGATGCTTGTCAACCTCATTGGCATAATATTTACCATAATGTTTAATGAAATCAAGGTAGCTACAAGTAGATCACCTATAAAGATGAAATCCTCTTGTATTTTAATATTAAAAACCTTATAATAAGACTCCTTAATTTCAACCTCTAATGGTGGTTCAATAAGTCATACCTTCTTGACTTCTATGGTGATTTCAATAAGATTAGGTTTTTTTTTTAGCCACATGTTCCTCAATATCATCAAAGAGATTTGTATAGTCCATCCAATCTTGGTCATTATATTCCATAAAATAATATAGATCTATCTCTTCATGTACTTGAACCTCAACTTGGAAAAATTATTCAAGCTCTTGAAAAAATCTTCATTTGTTGTTGCTAATCATCTTTTCTTTCCTTATCCTTGAGAACCATCATCTCTCCAACTTTATCTTCTTGGTCTTGATGTTCTTGATGCATGAGGTTATCAAGCTTGTATTCATTCTAATCTAATACATATACAAATGGTTAATTCTCAGGTTTAGATCTTGATTTCTCCTTAAGGACAACATCTTTTTCCTTGGTCTCATTTGATTCTTTGATGATTGTAGCTTCTTGAGTAGTGACTTGATATTCATCTTCATTATTAACAATAACTTATTATTTATGCTTAATAAGACACTCAAATTCATGTTTTTTGATATCATAAACAACCTAATGATCACATATTCACTTATTATTAGGAGGAATATTCTTACCTAGCTACTCAAACTCTTGATTTATGGCATTTAACTTTTGTCATAGATCATCTTCTTCATGATTGCTACCTCCAAGAACTCCTTCATCATGGTCATCAACCAACTGAGCATATATGGGGTCTTTATCAAACACCTCTCCCTTATTATTAAGCCAAATTATTCATGGGAAATTTATACATTACCTTTAACATCTTTCTTCTCATTCAAGAATATAGAGTTGTACTTATGCTCACTAAGGTGAGTCCTTATGGTGATTTCTTCTTCATAGTAACTTGAAACATCCTCTTGGTCAGATATGACTTGAAGTTTCTCCTCTTCACTTTATTCCCAAAAATTTGGTTATGCTTCAAGAATGGATGAGGTGGGAGGGTGATGGATAGGCTCATGGGTTGGATATGGAGTATGAGGTGTGGTGGAGGGCTTGTGAATGGATTTGGAAAAAAATGACTCATTGAATGAGCTCATAGGGGAATGATAAGTTAGGTTAGTCAATAGGAAATATTATTTCTTCCAAAAGAGTTTCACCTTTCCCATAGTCTATTTTAGGCTCTTCAATAGTTGTAGGTTCACTTGTAATCTCTTTATCTTCCCACATCCTTAGCCTATCTATTTAGCGCTGGAAGCACTTCTTTGCCAAGTAAAATTTTTATTTGATATCCCATTGATTTTATTCTTCAACCACCTCCAACACATCCATCCAAATTTTATAAAAATATCTTAACCATTCCATTATATGGTTTGGGAGAATATAAAGCTCACTATCCCATGTTCTTGTACCATCTTCACTATCTAATATACTTGGAATGAGTGCTAATAAGGATTTGATATGAGATGAGGTTGATGGAGGAGGAGAAGTATAATGATGGGGATTGAGGCCAAATTTAATTTTTTGTATTTGAGCCTATAAGAATTTATATATTTCTTTGGTCATCTGATTCCTCATGATAATACTGATAAGAATCCTCTTGAGGTTGATAAGCATCATGGTATAATTGGTAGGAGTCATATTGGGATTGATATGCAGGAACTTATTGATAGGATTATTAAAAGGATTCTTCAACAACATGATGTCCATATGGAGAAGGAAATTTATGACTATAAATCTTCCATGGAATATAATAATGATAGTAAATTTGGTAGGTCTATTTAGGGTGTAACATGGATCACAACAAGGTTGATAGGCACATACATAATGGAGATTTTCATCATAGCTATTCATATCAAAATCATGGGTAAAATGAAAAACAAGAACTAGTAAAATACTTAAAAAATATATACCTAGGATGCTTACAAATATAATATTTCATTAGGAGTTGCCATTGGTTCTATCTTACTTGTTTCCAAAAGTTGATTAGAGGAGAGACACACCAACAATATTTCCACTCTCTTAGAATTTAGTCCCAATGGGTATGCCATAACTATTTTTCACAAAATATCTCACCATATAGGAGGTTCCTAAAGCCTAATATAATATTTGGAAAACATTATAATACATCTAGGCTTATTGGTTGCCTATAGTAAAGGCATACCTCTAGGTTTAAGGGCTAGTTCCCTAGATTAACATTTAAGTGCATATTACCTATACTAAATAATTTCTTGTGTGAAAAGAGGTAGAAATATACATGAAATTAAACTAATATAAGTGGGTGATACACCATAAATATTTCCATAATATCATCATACTTATTTCATTAATAAATAAGACCTATAACACTAGCTTCAAATTCCTAAGATGTTCTAACATTAGTATTTCAATATAGAGGTGATATGTATGAGAAAAATCAAGGTAAATGGATTAGAGGTCATATTAAATACTATAAGGTCACTTTAACACTTTAAGGGATTCAAAAACACTAGATACACTCCATATGACTTATAAGAGTGATAACTTTTTGCACCAAACATGAAATGACAAAGAGAAGAGAAGGATAGTTGTTTATCACTAGACCTCACCATAAATCACTTTTAAAAATTAGACAAGATGTTTATGAACTCAAAAATATGTTTCATTTATTATTAAAATTAAAATTACAACATAAAACCAGTATGGTTTTTCCACACATGGTGTGGAATTAGAATACAAGAGCCAAAATGGCCAATACTTATAGAATGTGTGAGAGGAGAGATAAGAATGAATCTCAAGAGTCATAATAAAAAGTGTAAAGATGAGAGAGTTATATATATATATATATATATATATATATATATGAATTAAGTATTAAATATAACATAGAAGGTATCTTTGAACAAACATCTCTCTGAGCATGAAAACTCCTCAAATTTGGCATAGGACTCTTCAACTACCTATTTGGAAATTGCCTTCATCATTAGCTTCCCTTTAGCATTCCAAATTATACTATGAACAATTTTAATATTTTTACTATTATGGTGGGGGTTAATAAAAATATCCAACATGCATTGTATGTGTCCCTAATCATTATTCTTCTTCTAGACAAGTGTTCTCACTATTTATAGTCATTATCATCATTCTTTCACTCATTATTTACACTTTTCATTAAATTGACATTAATTTTTACAATAAAATCCATAAAATTGATGGTATGACACCTATATAGAGTCTTATTGTCCCTAAATCCATTAGTTAGACCTTAAAATGCCTCCCAATTGAAGTTATCACCTTCTCACTTGGCGATCACCTTCCATTCACTATGACAGTTTGAATTGCCTAAAGTGAAGATGATTGTAGAGGTCCTTATGTGAATTTTTGAATTAAAAAATTAAAAAAAGGGGTTATATTAGGTCACACTTGGTCTTCCAAAGTGATTATCATCTTTTAACTCTCCCTTGAACCTATAAAACATATAAAACTATAAAAAAATCAAATTTATACCGTATCCATATAGATAGGGTACAATCCAATCTAATCCAAATAATCCTAAGGGTGTCCTATACAAGTCAAAATAAATTTAAAATTAATACCAACTCATTTTTATTCCTTTTATTCTGTCTTTCCCATCATGTCATTAGCAAGGTTTTTGGAATGTTTTAAGTGGTTTTGACCCTTAGCATTTATTCATAAAAATTTGACATTAAATCCTCATAAAAAATATAATAAGATCCAATTTAGGACCCTATTAAACATATCCCAACTCCTTAGGTCCCCATGTTAAATGTTTTTATTGGTTTAAGCTTCCAAAGATGCCTTCTCAAGATCTTCCTTACATTCTATGCACCCTGAGTTATTATTAAGCCAAGAAATGACCTTATCATGAATTTATCTTAAAAATAAAGGTTTAAAATTACCTTATAAATCCCCATGAATGTCATTAAATTATTTTTAAGGCTCATCTAGCCATAGAAATGGTATTATCCCTCCAATTGGGATTTAGGCCTAGTAAGCCTAACCGTACCTTTATGGGTTTAGGTCATCATGTATGGCCTCTATCACCTATGAGGAATTATTTATGTTAATTAATTTTAATTTTTTTTATACCTATACTTTCAATATTATAATCCTCATTGACACCTCCCCTTATTATTTTCATACTAAGCCTGCAAGGTGTATCTCTATGGGAGTGCCCTCTATCTATGATAAAATATAGGTAATTTACCCTATTATCTCAAGAATAAAAATGATATGATAGGATTTGGAAAGTAATGGGGATAATACATACAAAATTTCATATTTGGATCACACTTTTACCACCCTTAATACTCAAACTCTCTAATATGGACTTTCAGACATTGACTGTGCACCAAGTATGTGTATGGATTGTAGGTTTTAGGTTGAACCCTTCCTTGATATATTTCCATGTGATGATAATATCATGAGATTTTACTTATAATTTTTTAAAGTGTTCTCAAAACATATTCATCATCCCAACCTTTTCTAAATTCTTTAAAGTACACCTTTTACTTTAACAGGCCTGGTTGACAATTTATGTGACTGTGTTACTTGCTTAGAAAATAGCATACATATAGGTGTATATTATAGTATTAGGACTTGTGTATTGAATTAATACCTTATTTAATTAATTTAGGATCATATTATAGTTTAATTATCCACACCATGCCTTAACTTAGACCAAAACACACCCTATTGGGTTCAACTTACATTGTCACCCTACAGTCAACCTATAGGTGTCTATTCTGAGAGCAAAAGAGGTCCTATAGGTTGTGATATGAGTCAAAATCCCATAATTCAACTCCTATAAATGTTATTTGAACCTTTAATTATATTTAAATTATAAATAGGTATTTATATGTAGATTTATACTTCCATTAGGTCCTAGATCACCATAAAACCATTTGGGACTCAAAATTCTATAGATAACAATGTCATCTACAATGAGAGAATATTCAAGATGAAGGATTCATCTACACTAATTATTATGAATAAAAATTTAGTTTATTTGGTCAATACACTACACATATGTCTGATATTCATGATGGAACACTTATAAATGTTTAGACCTTGGTATATCTCACCATGAAAGGATAAAAAACAAAGCATGCTTCCTATTTAAGAGAGTTTAAGGTAACATGTACCTAAACTCACTTTTTCCAATTATGAAAATGATTCAAGTCTGATTTCTACTAAGGGGATTAAATATTTATTGCTATTGTAACCTCAACAATTCAAGACCTTAAGTAAGGTCCAAAAAAGGCTCAAAATTTGTATTCTAATTGCTTTGTACTCTATATGAGCCACATGTAGGTTCTTATTATAGAACATAGGGCATTGAAGGTGAGATATTAGTAATACACATAGTGGATATACCTATAATCAATCTTATTCCTCCATAAATTCTTTAATTTAACACTATACATCTTGAAAGACTTCAAGCTAGTCTCAACATTTTCATTCCAACATAATTAGTCTCTTGTGGGGTACCTATAGGTGGACATCAACATTATATGGGACTATGAAAGGATGATACAAGTCCATGTGTATGATGAATTGGTTTTTTTAACCAATATAAAACCATATGAATGATTTAAAATTTATTATCAACACCTTATTTAACCTCTCATCACTTCACCATAACCATGCAAGGAGATTAATAACTGCCTATAAGTGGATGTTGGCAAAAATTGACTGTATACCATACATGAGTGTGTTCTTTCTCACTATATTACCTTAAGACCATATTTTTAAAATAAGGGAATCATCACCATGAAGTGAAAGATCAAATATCAATATGTCAACTTGCATTTTCATTTATATGAAGGTAAAACTGAGATGTAAGCTCCTGTAATTGATGAAACTATTTTTAGACTCCACAATGTCTCTTAACTAGTAATTTGATATGTTTATGCTTTTATATTTCATCCCAAACATGAAATACATTTAAATAATAATTTTAATATGATGTTCATGATCCTGAGGACCACATATAATACTTTATTTGTATAAATTAGCTCAAACAAGGAGGAAACATATAGGGTACGGGGATAAACATGTAAAAATAGATAGTCAACTTCTAAACAATGGTTCATAAAGCATAGGAAACTAGTCTTTTAAATAATATCATGAAATATAATTATACTAAGTTTATAAACATCTCAAAAGATCATTTATCTTGAATTAACCTTTGTTGTCTATACTCAACCAAAACCAATTGTTCACTTCTACATTCCTAATGGAGTGATGGGGAAGTGAAATGGTTTTAAGCCATTTTTGGGACTTATAAATATGACCAAGTGTCAATGTGAGCTCATGGGAGATGAATTGTCACTAAAAGGCCTTCCACATGTGCCACAACCTATGTAGAAGCCATATAATTGCCCAAACTTCCTCTTTTCTAACTATTTTATTTATTTCAATATAGTATCTACAAGTTTTTAAGTTAGGATTAACATGAATGAAAATAATCTAACATAGGGGACATTGATAAACACTTGGAGACCTTTATCTACTTCGTAAAACCATACAAACTTCATTAAATAGCCCAAACATGACCTTAAGTGACTAGAAATGACATAAGGGGATAAAATGGATGTAATCAAGGTAATGACATATTAAATGAACCCTATATAGGACTATGACACACCATATAAGGCCATAATAGGCTCCTATACAAGTTTTTAACTATAGGGGGTTGACTTATTTTCACTGGTCATTAAAATGGTCAATAGTTCTTTTGTAAATATTTAGGTTTCTTCTTTAATTGATGTTTCATTTAGAATTATGCATGTATTTGCCTCTAAAAGTGTAACCATGGAATAATTCTATTTTTACCCCAAAACACCACTAAGACCATCAATTATGCCTTAAAATACCTTAATTACTACCATAATGCCATGATCAAATGATTTCATATGTAAAGGATGTCTTTTCATAAGTCAAAAGCTTTCATTTACTACTAAAGGGGCCCACACGTGGGAAAAAATGGATTTTCAACTTACCCCAATCATACTTCATGTTTTTAATTATATTTTGACCCCTTTTTTCCCTCCTCTTTCCCACCAATAATGTTTTAAGGTCTAAGAGCCTTAGAAAATATAGGAAACTAGTGTTTTGTAGGTATTTTCAAGTGTGTATGGATCCATATAGTATAGTCATGGTAAAAAAAGTTTAGAGATTCAAGTGTGATAAAATGGCCTATTAAAGTGTAGATCCTATTGAAAAATCATAACCAAATTTAGGAGGTCAACTCAGGTGAGCCTTAAAAAGGTTTTAAAATCATCATATACAGCTGAATCTCAAGGATGGAATGAAGGGTCATAGGTTGTGAGGATGAATATCTCAAGGAGTATGATTTGGAATAAAATAATATCAATTAGGCCTCAATCATATAATGAATCACTCCTTTTTATCATGGTCCTATGTAATAACCCCTTGACAGTCAAAAACCTAAACCACTACCTATAATATTGTAGTTAGTTTGTCCTCAGTAGTGAACATAAAATTATATATGCACATAGATGGATAGCTCAAATAGATAGTTAGAGAATATAAGTGATGTTGTTGAAGGAAAAAGATTTTTTAAATAATAACCAATAAAATAGATTTAGGCATGAACACTAGCCTAGATACACCCAAATTTTCCTAACTAGTTAGGATGTCTAACTGATAAGGATGATAATGGTAATAAGTGATCAAATCAACCCCTTTTTTGATGATTTTCATCTTCCTTAGTATTTCTAAATATGTGATCAAGAAAAGAAACTACCTAGTCTTAGTTAAACACTCAGGACATATAGACATGTGCACATGACTGTGTAAGTTTTGATAACAAAAATAGAGGAGGCTCAGTCTAAAAGATGTTATCCAACCCTTAAAAAATATTGAATAGGAATTCCAATTACAACATCAGTAAATAATGGAGATAAAAATATATTAAAGTCTCCAACCCCAACTAGTTCAAGAAGTTGCATTAGATAATGATGGTCAAAGTAGGTCTACATGAGAGAGTGTTGGGAGAAAAAAACTGACAAGTAACACTGTGTAGGATATTATTTGGATACTCATGCATTATGTATGAAATTGTTGACTATATGTATAATGTTATATCTTCTATGAATTGTAAAAGGATAGAATATGAACATTCTCCTCTTTTTGGTGATAATTTATGAGAATAATGTGAATAGTCAGGAATTGCAAATGCCTATAAAAATGTATGCTTGTATGAAGAAGAGGATGAACCTTTATTGAGATCAATATAGACTTTATGGTTATGATTATCTATTGTATTTATTATTTTATTCATTTTATGTGTTAATATGTTTAATGTTTTATTTAATCCTATTTAAAGTAATCTAAATTCTCTATAAACCCTAATAAAACTCTAGTTAATCTTAATTCTTATCTATCACAAGATAAATTTTCTCTAATATGCTTCTAATAAATATGAATTCTTTACACTATCTAGTGTAGTATAATAAAACTTAGTTATCCTCATCCTTAGCATGTTTTATTATATCAATAACCTCTAATAACAATGGTGTGGTGAGCATGGAAACACTCCATCTAGAGGAAACTATGCTAATATGGTTACTGGGGTAGTGAGACATTGAAACATGATTAGAACAAAAAGTATGGAACTTTGCAAAAGAATATTCTAAAAGGAATAGTCTTACCATAAGTAAAATTATTCAAGATCATATCTACAAAGAAATATATGATTTTTTTTTGTACAAAATACCTAAATTGTTGACCAACTAATTGAAAAGAATAGAATACCATTGCTTCAATCCTAGAACAAAATAAATAATCACTTGGAATGAAGAGAAAATATATTAGTTGTTAAAACTAGAAATTGATTGGACAAAAGTGATTAACTATTAAGTCACCACCATCATAGATAAATACATAACCAAATTCATAGTAAAAGGATATATAGTGTTTGAAGCTACATAGGACCACTTTATCTAAGCAATTAGAGGAATTTTTTTACAAGGACTACCCTTTTATTAAAGATGTTAGTTGTGGATAAGACCATGGTGCCTACTCCAACTAATATGGAGTAGTCACTTTAGGCATATGGGGATGTGTGCACATGATGGTGAATGATGGATAGATGAGTAAGTAAAGCTTAAACCTAAATCTAGAATGGAAATTTGAGGGAAGAAGAGTTAGAAGAAAAGTCTCAATTCAAAATGAGAACTATGACAACAGAACAAATGGAACCAATAGAATATCTAAATAGATGTGAGTAGAGGTAATAGTATTAGTAGATTAGATGATGAACAAGTGTGAAGATGTGATGAGTGAAAAGATGAATGAATGATGAAGAAATAGGATGATGAATTCTAAAAGATAGAATGAGATGAAGATGAGATGTGTGAAGAGGAAGATGTGAG
This sequence comes from Torreya grandis, assembly GCA_037957365.1. Lineage (NCBI taxonomy): Eukaryota > Viridiplantae > Streptophyta > Pinopsida > Cupressales > Taxaceae > Torreya > Torreya grandis. The sequence goes on from JARHVA010001302.1 coordinate 1,594,402, forward strand.
TAGTTTAGGAGTAGAATAGATAAAAGATAGAAGTAGTGTGTAGCTATAGGAAAGGGTATTATCAGAAGAAGAATAATAATTATGTAAATAAATAGATAAAGGTATTAGGTTAATCATAGGTTCAAGCATATTAGAATAAAAAGTAACTAGAAAGAATTATTCACTGAAAGAGTACATGTACCCACAACCCAATCTTTTAAATTCTAATAAAAATATTCATCTAGGTGAGTAGGAGGATAATAGCTAAGAAAGACCATTTTTAGAGCACATGAATTTTTGAGGTACATAAATTCATATAAAATTAAGTAGGAAGACTTTTGAAGATATAGTATTAGTTGAAATAGAATAACAACAAGAAGGAAGCACATATAAGCAAAGTGCACACAATAATTCTTCTAGTGAATAGACTAGTACATAGGCAAGATTATTCAAAACATAGACACCTCTAATAATAGATATACATAAGACCATCAACACTAGTAAATATGATGAATCATCTAGGAGGATTCCTAAACTTATCCATCTATGATGGGTCCATAGATCTTGAACAATACCTACTAACTTGCAAAATTAAATGACAAGCTAAGGGTGTCACTGATGAAACTTTTCAAAAGTGAAAATTAGTAGAGGCCCTATTTGGGAAAGTAATAGAGTTCATAAACAAAATATACCTTCAATAGGAAATTGTAAAAGACATTCAATATTGGATCATCATAGAATTTAAGATTAATAAATACACCAGTTAGACTATATAGGACTTGAAGGAGATAAGGCAAAAAATTGGAGAATAGGTCTGTGACTATGATCGTAGACTCTCTAATGTGATGAATAAGGTAGAATTTTCCTTAATAGATAAAGACAAAACAACATGGTTCATTAAAGGACTATGAACCAAGATCTGATTTTCCACTGCATAAACTCAATATGATACAAAAGTAGATGCTAGAACTACTACACTATGCATAGAACATATTGAAGATTATGGAGAAACCCTTATTGCTATTTCCAAAATTGAAAACATAGTACAAGATTTTGTGATAATAATGGATAAATACCACAAGGTAGATAAACCTAAATTAAATTTATGGTATATAGAATGTAAAAAATAAGGACACCATCAAAATGATTATCCAAAAGTCAAGATAAAATTATGTGAACTCTATCAAGTAGTAGGGCATGCCAAAACACATGTCATCTTCTATAGAAATATATCAAGAATCTAAATAATCTATATTATAATTTTTAAAATTCACCTAACCATTATGAGAACAATTATAGGGATTTATAAGAGCTTAAATAATTCATCTCCAAGTTTGTATTCACCATTGTAGCACAATGAATCTCCTTGACAAAGCAAATAATTCTAGGCTTGAAGGTCGATAAAGGTTGTGAGACGCAAATAGGTCCAAAATAGATTCCAATTTCACCACAGTACCATCTTGATGGTCTAGTTGAATGGACCCCTCCTTTACTAAGTTGGACACCTTTCTCTCCTCAATACTAGTATCTAACACCTTGGAGCTTGCCTATAATGTAGCAACAACAAACAATTTGGTGAGTTTTACAACAACATTTTAGAATTGGAGACAATAGTAAGTAGCAACAATAGTGTAACACTACAAAACAATAAGGGGGATATCAAGGTAGATCTTAGGCTAATATAGGAGAAGATCATGGAAGTTATAGAGGAGGATACTAAGGTGGTAGAAGAAATACATACCAATGGCCTCCACTAAAATACTATCTACATGGATAATATAATCATGTCTAATATAATTGCCTAATGAACCCATAAAGATAGTCATATTGTGCATATTTTAGAATCGATGACCAGCATGACATATAATATTTCCCTATTATACAAAAGCATATAAAGGATAAAGTTGTCTAAAATGTGAATATGGTAAGTGTAGATCCTAAAGAAAATATAATTTTGAATGTTATTATGTGACAATAACACATGGAACAAGTGTTGCCTCTACTTGAGATGCCTCAGGATCAGGACTTTAGAAAAGTTAAACATGATAAATATCCAGACCTGACCATAGAGAAGAGCCTAATATATGAAGCTACGTAGATGTTAAAAAATAGTCAACATCATGATACTACTAATGGTGATTTTACATTAATAGATGCATAAATGTATGGTTAGATCATGTGCATTATGCACTAAGATAGATTTGTCACTACGCTTACAAATCTCTTGAGTCTTTTGAGTACTCTATGAAACAAAGACATATCATGGAATATAATGAATCTACTACATAATCCTATAGAGTGTACGTAACATGGATAATAAAAGATAGAAAAAATTGTTTGGTATATCAAGATGAAGAAGCCCTAGGATGTTGATGCATGGATTAATATTAAGGTTATTGGTTATGAGATCTTGAATACTACTTTTGATTTTAATAACACATTTAATATGATTGCTTGATCTACATAAGAAGCTATTAGATGACTGACTCTAAGCTATAACCCAATAACCTTAAACCTAGATTATTATGGAAAAGTTGAGCCCATTGGTAGACTATAAGATGTTGAGATCAAAGTCATAGACTTATCTCTATGAGGTGATTTTTAAGTCATTAATATGAAGACCATAGCAACACACTACTTATGTTGATAGGTAAAAAGTGGGCATATGATGGTAAAATAACTATGAATACATTACATAATCAAATTGAGGCACATCAAGGTGATAAAGTTGATGTAATTCCTCTCAGCAGAACCCATAAGCCTTACACAATTATAGCTAAACTAGACTCCCCATATTTTCCATAAGAAACTAGTTGGATGAGGGTAAATTTTAAGGAAAATTCAAAATCTTTTCACACTAATAAATGTAACTTCCTATACCAACATACCAAACCTTAGGTACAATCCCTACTCACTCAGCAATTAAAGACATCAGAACAATGGAGGCCTAAACTAGTAGTTATGTAGCTAGTGATAAATCATTTTATCATTGAAGAATGTGCCTCTATGTCTATAAAATATCCTACTTAGTATAAATTTTATTTCCTTTATCAAGCTGATGACCACATGCAAGAATACATAGAGCCAATAAGGGAAGACACTTTACCATGGGAATCATCTTTATCTATTAGTGGTGACTCAAATACACACCTCCTCAATTGGGCCCAAGCTGACCATGAGCTTTGACCAATGCAAATGGTCTTTATGCATGAGCAATAACTTCTTATATATTATATAATGGAGGACCTTGATAATTTCATTTTGTGCTTATAATTCCATATTTCAATCATCAATCAATGGGTTAGTGCTTTAAATTACACTCTAAAGGGAGTTTTTACGACGTGTGGGTAACTCATTGGGATAACTAGATGGAATAGGATGATGCCTACAAGCTCATGATCAACGAATTCTAGATATCATAGTTTATCCCCACCAATTAGCCATTATTCAAGAAGGTGAGTGTCCCAAAATTCATATACATAAATGTGTTAAAGTTTGGAATGAAGAATACATGGCACCAAAGTATTGGGATCACATATTATAACATATACTTGTTTCAATACCAGTAGCTTGTTACATGTACTAAGAATGTAAAAGGGAGAAAAAACATTGGGCACAAGTGTAGAGTGATTTTATACAAAAATTTATGTTTGAAGATGAAAATCCTCTATTCTACAATTCACTAAAAAAAATAAAGTATGTTTTATGCCATGGGTGGATAGAAGACTTGAGTACCACAACAAAATCTACTACATAGAATAATGTAGCCTTTGGTCTTAACTCGACACTACAAAGGTATAAGGCTGCTAAAAATGAATAACAATCTCTAATAGATCCATGTCACTAGATTTAAGATGAGGCAAAATATATTAAATATTTTGATTCTGATGATGATTTTGATTTGAATGATTTATTTGAGCTATAATGACTTGGTGAACCACTTAAGGACATTGGAACAACACTAACAGAAGAAGACAAGTTGTACATCATCCAAATTCTTGAATAGGAATGGTAAAGGAGGATATAATTTTTTTTTGATGAATAAAAATTTAATATTTATCAACAACCTATCAATAATCATGTTGTTAATATTGGAATAGAGGAGGTTCCAAAACTGGCAAGCATAGGTGACTATTATATGGAAATTAAAATTTTAGAAGGTCTACAACTTCTGAGGGATTATCAAGATGTTTTTATGACCAAATTATTAGAAGTTTGAGAAGTTGACCTATCTCTTGGTGACATGTGAATTTAACTAAAGGAGTACACATATATGATCAAGAAGCAACTATATAAGCTCAACCTAAATATGAAGCTGAAAGTAAAGGCCAAATTAGATAGAATGCAGGATGTAGGGATAATCTATCTAGTAGAAAAAGTTAATTGGGTAAGTCCCATGGTATTTTAACCCAAAAAAATAGGAAAAATACATGTTTGTAGTGAATGCCAAATTTTGAATGATACTTGTGTAAATGATCCATTTCCAATACCATTTATAGATGAAGTTTTAGAGCTTACCACGGGACATAAAGTATATTCCTTCACAAATGGTTTTAGTGGATATCATCAAAAACTAATTGCATAATAAGATCAAGAAAAAACAAATTTTGTAATGGAAAGGGGTTATTTTTCATATAAGGTCATGCCTTTTGGCCTTAATAATGCACCTGTGATGTTTTCTTGTATAATGGTTACAACATTCAATTTTTTTATGCATGGTTTCATAGAAGTTTATCTAAATTATTGAGTAGTATTTTCATTATTCTAAGAACACTTGTCTAAGTCGCATCTAATGTTGGAATGATGTTAAGCCAACATGTACCTTGTATATTTCCCAAGTTTACCCACATACTATATATGCAAATGCCCACCTACAAGTGGTACCACAGAGCTTTGAAGGTCCTTGTATGGGGAATTAGAGACATGGTAAAACCCTCTTTTGGTTTCTAACATGTGAGTTGACCAATAAATACTTATATGATGTGTATAATATACAAATGTAAAGGTAAACCATCTTGGAGGATGCAAGGACTGAGTTCAAGGAGATTTTCCCAAAAAAGTGAAAATAGAGGTCTAGGGCATTTTATAGATATCCTATAACAAGGTTGTAAATAGTTATAGAGCATCTAGATAGGTATAACTTGTAGCCTATAGAATTTAAAATAACTATGCTAAATATAAATCCAACATTATTGATGGAGTTTGATTATTTGGGGCCTCAAATATGCCTTTTTAAACACTAAAACCTTGCATTCATATCTACAAGATTTGAGGTTTGAGTGACCATTAACATCCTAAAGAGAAAATGTAACATAATCTCATGTGTGAAAGGCCATATTGATGGAATGGTTTACAAATTATCATGAATATCATTATTATGATGTTGATTTATAGTTTTTCAAGCTTTATGGACACCTACAAGTGTCCCTTCATAGGAAAATGTTCACCTACAATTGGGTAGGCAGACAATGACCTAAGCATGGTGTCTTGGTGATGATTTATCCAATTCAAGGTGAATATAGGTATGATAATATTATATGTGACTTTAGTATTCAATGTGGGTTTTCACACATCATGACCAAAGTCTAATGAGGTAAATGTGCACCTACAAGAATCAAAGAAGTAGGGTATCATAGTCAAGAGAGAGAACTCAGTTTGGTGAGCTCAAAGTACATGTAAAGGGTATAGGGAGAGTTTAAATGATGAAATTAACCTATGAGAACCTTATTTAAGACCATGATGACCTACATAAGGTTTTGACTATGTAAAATAAGCTTACATAGATTCTTCAAGATCTTGTATGCACTTAAAGTTGAGTGCCTAGTCTTAATGAAGGTAAAGAGATGAGTATGCTAAGGAAGATAAAGGATGTATATAAATAAATTGAGAATTATTCATGATATTTCAATAATTTTTTTCCACATACTCCATGACTCCTTTCAATTTGACCGTCTACTCTTCCTATTAGCCCAAAGATGACAGTCCGTATAGTTGCACTAAGAGACCCATGTTGCTCAATGGGTAAGCATAAAGAATATAAGAGATAAGAGTGGATTTGGGTGAATTTAAATATTATTTATAATTAATTTAAGGTGGATAAAATTTTTAATAACATAAGAACATTGGTTTTATTCTTGAGAGGTCATTCTTAGATGGAAGTGAAAAAAGCAAAAAATAGTCCTTTTTGGGCAAATTGAGTTGGTTAGGTGCTTGAATGGGGGATTATAACTTATAAATTTGTAAAAATATTAATTATTAAATAATAAAAATCCTAAAATTTTGAATTTTCCTTGAATAGGAGGGATATATCTTACTGTTTTGTCTCAGATGTCAGCCAATCAAGAAAATCAGGTTTTTGGCAAAATAAAAAAATAAAGCCAAAAATGGTAAGGAACTTGATATAAAACTTTTTAAACATAAATTAACATATTTTGAGGTGTATGGAGGTTTAATTGGTGTTATGAAACACTAAATCAAGATTAGACCTCTCAAAATTAGCAAAACACTCTTACACACAACTCAACTAAGCAAGCTACAATTAGGCCTAGTTGGTGAATGAGAAGAAAGAATGAGGAGAGATTGGGAAGTTATGTGATGAATTTGTGAGATTTAATGAGGTATTAAAATTCATGAGACACCAGCCCATCCATGAGATATCAATCCAAATAATGAAAACTAGCAAGATACATGCTTAGCCTATTAGGCCTTGAAATGACCTAGAGCCAATTGGGGGTCCAACTAAACTTATATCTCTTAGTGAGTTTTTTAGATGGTTGAAATATGTTAATTAGATTAATTTATATATTTATTATCTATTAGGATACAATTAAATCCATGTAAAATTCAATTTTATACTTTAAGACACATTAAGCCTATAGTAAATGGAGAAACAAGCTCGATAGGCTAGTTTTGAATGCTCATATCTTCTCTGACGATGTGCATGGAGACCAAAGGATTTTGGAGAGGTTATTATGGGTAATTGAAATAATATTTTGTAATTTTTTTTAGTTCTAATGTCACAAATTTATAAACAAATATTGAGGACAAACTGGACCTAAAACCCTTCTAAACCTTGGATAAGGACCGAAGTGAGAAAATAAGCATGGAAAGATACTTTAATGGGATAAAATGAAAATTAAAGTGATTTTATAATGTATAATAATCTTTATGGATTCCATCCATCAAGTTGTTTACTGACCTATCTATACAAATAGAGTAAAAAATTGGTTCTTTTGACTATTTTTTGCATTGTACAAGTTCTATGAGCTTTCAAGAAATGAAATAAACATTTTGAGGATATAGAGACTTAAGATAACTCCTCATGTCTATTTAATGATTCATAAAAACTACTAAGTGTGCCTAATAGAGCTCTCATCTCAGCCAATCAAAATTGGCATAGTGAACATGATAGTGAGAAGGGTAAGAACTTCAAGTGGAAGTCTTTTTAAGGTGTGCTTGATGCCTTTAAGGAAATGGAGTGTCTTAAAAAGTTTCATACACTACATTTTAATAATTTTCATGGAAAATTGATTCCTTTTTCATGGAGAGTCTTGAAAAGTGTGCAATGTGTGTGGAAGAGGAGTTTTCTTAGATTATAGATGGTGATGGCTCATTTATAAAAGTTTATAGATGACTAAGAATGAAACTAATGCATGGGGAAGAATGTATTCAAACCTTCCTTCTCATTCAAATCATTAGATCTATCCCTAGTCAGTTTTGGGATGTTCAAGTAGGTGTGAATGATGAAGGCAATTTTCTGAGCCAACACAAGGAATTTCATGCCAGTTTCTAAGAGTTTCATTCCTTCTTTTCTTAGCTTGATAAGTGTTTAATTGAACTTTGGTTTTCCCTTATCTTTCCACTCTCTCAAATGTAAGTAGTGACTTTTTGGGCTCTTTTGAGTAGCCTCCATTGGTTAATGGTGAAACCCTAGCCAATTTTTAATTTGAATGTCTCTTAAATCAATAAAAAAGTGAATTTTCATACTTACATGCTACATAATTAAGTTTTAATCCAAATATTGTTGATCTTGTCTAGTAAAACATGGACTTTTATATCATGTTGTCTTTGACTGTCCACAAGGTATGCAGAAGAGTAATTATTTTAGGTCTTTATTAGTGTTCTTTCTTTATGTATGAGAGTTTTTGAAGTGGTTTATGACTATATTATCCAAAATATTATTCATTATCCCTCCTAAACATCAAATATACCTCTTAAACCTAACATAGAAAAATTAATGTAACAATTTGTCTTGAGTTGTGAATTATGTGTGATAAAAGATTTGATTTAATCTAAGCAGTATAAGTTTAGTCAATATGAGTAAATTAAATATTGGTGCATCACCTTTTAGATTTACAAGTTTTTCTTCTTAACTTTTTTCATGCAAAGTTTATAAGTGAGAGAGTGATTAAAAGAGTGCATCAAGGGAACTAGCCCTTCTAGAGATTCATCTCACTAATTGATTACCCAAATCAAGTGAGATGTTTCTATTGTGCCACTTGGATAAGGAGAGCTGAGACATCTCCTCAAGGTGTGAAAATCCATGTGATAACACCTGGGTCAATACACCATAGTCACCCTATTTTATAAAGGATTCTTTATCATAATCTATGAGTTACTACTCTCATCATTTAAGCCACTCCCCTTCATCATAATGGATATGACACAGACTGAGGTGTCCCAACAAAAAGAGTACACAACTAGTTGTATGATTCCCTTACAATTTATACCACCTAGTGTAGATATTCTTTCTATGCAATAACCAAAGATATCATTTATCTCACAACAGTAAAAGGGTAATTACAATGAAGATACTCACTTGGTGTCCCCTTCCCTAAATTGAACAAAACATAGAATTGTGACCTAGAAAGATGATCTGAAGGTGTTATAGATAGCCAAATCTTGTAGTCTTATTTAGATGGGCAATAATTAATAGGAAGTCTACCAGGTCATGGTGGCTAAGATGGCTAGAGACTACTATGAGAAGGAAGAAGAAAAAGAATTCTTCTTTTAGAAGGTGGTGTACATAGTGTAAGTCCACAAATAGGTTGCCCTAAAGCTCTAGGTGGGCCTTCCATATTGCCCACCTTCCATCATTGTCAACACAATATAATAATAAGTAGATCAACTCTAGCACAAAATATACTTCTTATAGCCTTCAACTACTCCAATATTCACACCTTTCATCATATTTTTACCCCTATAAGAGAGCCCAACTAAATAACTTGTGCATAAGCCTAGAATATGGTGGGAGGCAAGATTCTCCCCTACCTTAGAGGAATGAATGTTTGGTTGAATATCTACTAGATAGGAAGCACAATCTTCTCATGAATCTTATGTAACACCACCCCAATGTAAAATAGTCATAATCAGTAGGAGGAAGGTGTAGGTTCAAAGTTTGAAGGTATGACTAGATGATTTACCACCATCACCATAGGTTTAATATGTTAACGATATTGTACTAGAGTATCCAACCTTAGAGGAAAAATAATCTATTAGGGAATAATCCACTCATGCCATCAAACATTGGATCAGTAAGGAGGAAAAGAATCAAAATAAATAATAAGTGTAGTAAATACATGCACCGTAGTAAGCCAAAGAAGCTAATTCCACACAAAAGGACAAGGAGGTACAAGCAGACATATAGAGGGCCAAACAAGCCCAAGAAGTAGTTGATGTAGTAAAGTAAGCATAGGAAGAGAGGAAAAAAGGAAAATGAAGAAGAAGAACAAAGGAGGAAACAAGATATAGTACTCCAAGCAAAATCATAGGCAGAGGAAGCTGCTATAAAGAAGAAGGAAGAGAAAGATGAAGCTCTATGACAATAACAAGCTAAAGTATAGGCCCAAGCTATATAAGAACAAGAGAATAATAAGAACATAGGAAGAATCAAGAATAAGATTAGAGGAATAAGGAAGAATAAGAGAAAAATAACAAAGAGGAAGAAGACAAGAGAAGGAAGAAATAGAAAGAGGAAGTAGAAGAAAAGAAAAAGACAAAAAGAGAAAGAGAAGAGAAAGAAAGAATAAAAAGATGAGAAAAAGAAGGAAGAAGAAGCCAAAAATAAGGAACACGAGGAAAAAGATGAGGCTAAATGGAAAATGGTTGAAGATTCTATGCAAAAATTAAGTTGGTGGTAGAGTCCATAATGCAACAAAAAACACCACCCATAACACAAGTAGGATCCCAAGTACCACTAAGAGGTGTTTGGATTTGGGATGTTCCCTTAGTAGCTTTTTGGTGCACTACCTTATCTTTCCCACTAGCCACCATGCCAAATTATATCTTGTAGCATTCCCTAGCACATTGGCCACTCTTTCAGTCAAGTAAGAGGCCTCTTTAAATATGTCCTACCTACCTTTGAAGAAATAGTTGGAGGGTACCATAGCTTTTTAGGAGTCCATTGCACAAAAGACCGCCTCCTTAGATAAAGAACATGATTAGAAAAATGTAGATAATGTGGAGTTTAGGGGTCATCCTCATGAAGTGGAAAATATGATCGAAGACACTTACCCATATTTGGCCTATTGAGTCATCGGGGACCAAGTGATGTTCAACTATAACAGGCTCAAAACCTTGGTCTTGGAGATCACAAAATATTGGTACGTAGATCAAAAAATTCATGTAGATGGAACTATAGGATATAATATAAATAATACCACCATAACTTTGATTACTCTATTAGAGGAGTGTCAAATCATGATTAACATTACAACACTCTAAGCCCATTAGGTTCCATGTAGTTTTTTAGACTAGAAGCAGCAACTTGACAATTCTATTTCTAATTCTAGCACAAAATTCACTATAGCTACAATAACCATGATAAGCATGCATATTTAGAATTAATTAATGGATGAAATAGACCTTACTCTCCATTAATAATTCAATGCTAGGGATAATGTACATGATCGACTCCTCAGCTGGTAGTAGGACCTATGGTGCAATGCACTTGTAGATCTTCAAGTAGAATACTACATAGAAAAGTGAGAGAATTTGAGCACCAAAATTAAAATAAAGGTCATTAATACAAAGGCCAACATGATTACCATTGAGGATTCAAACCTAAAATAACTCATTATATTTTATACACCAATGCACATATTAATCTGCATGGTCCAGGAAGTGATGCTTGACTAACACACTTTCAAAATTGATCTAGCTGTATTCTAGAACAAGGTGACTCAAATTCTAAAAATTCTTGTTTACAAGATACCATATAAGCTCCAATAAGAAATCACATAGTGCAAGGCTGCTAGTTTAGGGCCAATGATCCTGCTGGTCAGTCTTCTTCCTTAGCAGTGCCACCCCCTTCCAGTTGAGTCATGCACAATGTAAATTTTCTTTTACAATTTTGAACACATTTTTTTATTTGATAATTAGTAATACAAGTGGGGCCAAGATGGTTGAAAACCCATAAAGGGTGACCATCTAGCTATACAATCCTATGAAAAACTAAAGGAGCGATAGGTTGGTATGCTACTTAGTTGAAAACTTGAAAGGGCAGCTAAGTAGTGTGAAAGAGGTGAAACCCAAAAATGGCACCTTGAGTGAATACTATGACTCTTATTAGTCTACCCAATTTTTCATCTTTTGCCTTAGTGCATAGTCAGATGAACCTATGATGTTGTCTCAGAATGAGATAATAATTTAAGTCTAAGAAAGTGTTGGGAGAAGAAAATGTATAAGTAAAGTTGTGCAAGATATTCTTTGGATACTTGTGTGTTATGTATGAAATTATCGACTATATGTATTTTGTGTTATATTTCATGACTTTTAAAAGGATATAAGATGAATAGTCCCCTCTTTTTGGCACCAATGTATGAGAAGAAGGTGAACAGTTAGGAACTAAAAATGACTATAAATATGTATGCTTATATGAAGAAGAGGATGAAACTTTTTTGAGATCAATATAGACTTTATGGTTAAGGTTACCTATTGTATTTCTTATGTTAATCCTTGTATGTGTTAATATGTTTAATGTTTTGTTTAATACTATTTAAATTAATATGAATGCTTTGCAAACCCTAAGACAATTTTTGTTAAACTTAATTCTTATCTATTACATGATAATTTCTCTATGGCATGCTTCTGATAAATATGACTTATCTACACTATCCGATGTAGTATAATAAAACATATATATCCTCATCCTTATCATGTTATTTTATATTAGAAACCTTTGATAATAGAGAGAGATAAATTAGGTGGTCTAGGTAGATGAGGTCAAGTACAAAGGGTGGAAATTAGATGGATAAAGTTGATAATATAATATTGATACTATAAATACACCTAAAAATGAATTAAGTTTGTGAAACTTATTCTAAGCCTATAAGACCTAAAGCCATCCTTAACCCTTAAGACCCCATCTCCACCTTAGTGGCAGATCTAACTCCCTCAAGAATACTTAAGGCCATGAGAAGGTGTACATTGTTGATATAGGTCTTGAAGAAGGTGTTTGGAATAAAATAATACAAGGAAATGGCCGTGTTGACTAATTTGACCAAAACTCAAATTAGGTCAACCCCCTATGTAGTTCAAACTTGTCATAGGGTTCCCTTGGGTGTAAAATGTGTCTCATGGGCTTAAATGAGGTCATATAATGTGCTTTAGCTTTATCATCTTTATCCAAGTTGGTCTTATGTTATATAAGGTCACTTTTTGAATCATTAATGAAGTATGGTTTTCATGAAAGATAAAAGTTTTAAGAAGTGTAATGTCCCACATGTCATGAATATTTAGAGAAACTATTGTGAAGCTAATAAATTGGAGGTTCAATGTCCATCTAAGAATATTAGGTAGTTTAAAGCAATTTTAGGTAGTTTTATGACCTATAAAATAGTTATGGCATGTGGTAAGACTTAAAAAAGTGTCTATTGAAATCCCAAAAGTTCAATTCCATAATAAAGTAGCTTTGATAGGTCCAAAATTTCCAAAAAATTGAGCTCTCTTTCCTATCACTCTCTTGGACAAGTTAAAATGTTCAACTAATTTCAACTTGGTATGAATAGGAGGAGGTGAGTTAAAAGATTATTTTGGTGGGTAATATTACTCTCTATATATTATAAATTCATGCTCATAGTTATAATTTTGGTGATATGTGCCTCATGAACCATTTATAAGAAGGTTGGTGACTTTTTTCTACCTACACATCCCTAACACCTCAATAATCCTTCTCTACTTGCATTGATCAGAATAAGTAAAGTGTTGTACATGAATTTAAAGAATGTGACCATACTTATCATATGATATTAGTCTATTTTTCATGTGTGGATATGAAGGAATGAGTAATACTATCTCATTTTGTTCATAAAAGACACCATGGAAGTTTATAGATAGTGTTTCGTCAGTAGTAGAGTTTCACCCTCCTACAGATCATTTTAAATCAAAGGTAATACATTTGTGTCCAACCTATAATTTCATGGTGATAGAATTATCTTGTAAAAGTTTAGTCTCAAAAAATCATGGTTAGAATAACACAATCTAAAATGCACACATAGTCAGATCTCTTTTTGATTATCACCTATAGTCAAGTGATATTAAGCCTTGATCAGTCATGTTGAAGAAACAATAAGGTTTCAAAGTTATAAAGAGACTCTCAAGGTGTAAAAATTAATATTGATCCTTTAAAATATTTTAGATATTGGTTGTGAATACCAATTCAATATACACATTATTATATCATATAGACCTATACGCAATTCCAATAGTAGTTTGAAGCCAATCCAAATAGAATAGAAGAGTCTTGAGATGAATGTGTTTAAAATCATTGAGAACTTCAATCAAGTCTGAGAGAATTGAGAGTACCAAGGTGAAAATGGTAATGGCATTATATGCATTCAGTTTTAGGTCCATACCCATAGGTTGAGAAAGTTACTTAAAATGAGAGTGTACCTCAACCTATCTGAAAGAGGATCTTACCTCATGAAGTGTCCTCTATTGGTGGGAGTTAATGAATTATGAGTAAGCCTAATATTTCTTGTCTTGAATAATAAGACTAAAGATAGTTTCTTAATAAAAATATAAAGTTTTTTTATAAAAAAAAGTTGATGGTTTAGTGGTTTCAACCTAGCCTAATTCACATTGAAAACATTTAATGAAAACTATAGTATTCTTAAAGCTAAAAAGATCTTGTAATATAACAATGGCATAATAGAAGCATGGCCCATAGACAAGTTAATATATTTGAGATAAAGATGATACTAGTGACTTAAAGAGGATATAAATATGGAAACATAGTGCCTAAATAATGCATCATGACCTATAGGAGCCCTTGTTTCCCCTAAATTACCACCTACTGTCAGTACATATAGTAGACTAGTTCTTGGTAGTAATAAGAACATGACCTACAGAAATAGATGAGTCCATTAAAATATGAAATGGTGTTAGTTACCTTAAGAGGATATTAGGGCATGAAACATAATTTTCAAGTGTTGAAAGTAAACTACAAGAATCCTATTTTCTTGAGATGAGTATCAACAACCTACTACAATAGATAGACTAACTCATGCTAATGGAGAAACACAGGTCTGATTGGTAGACAAAGGTATAGGATGGTATGATCATACATAAGACAATTTAAAAATTATTATGTTCCATATTATATATTCTATTAGATATAAAAAATATAATAGGAACACCAACATACATTTACAGTTCTGAAGTTTCTCAAAATTTTATCAAACCTTGCATAGTTAAGTCATTTAAGCATGTCTTGAAGAGTTTATGATGTTGAGGTTTTATAGGAGTGATATAATAATGATATATTGAAAATATTTTATTCATTACATAATTAATCCATTCATAATCTCATTTTATCCAATTACATAGGGGATATGCCCTCTATTTTATCTCAGATAGAGGGCACTCATGGAATAATACCACCCTACAGGTTTACTATGTGAATGTTAGAATGATAAAATTAGGAGAATTGAAGCATTTTATAATGATATAAAAAGTTTTATCTAAGTATGAAAAAGTTTTTAAATTCACTTACATTCTTGATAAACACTCATAGGTGGTCAAAGACTCAAGAATGAAAGTTTAAGTCTATTAGGCCTAAACTGACCATGAACCCTAATGACTTCCAATTTCAGTTATAACATCATGAGATCCTTCTAATCCATTTAATAATATTTAAGGGGAGGAATATAGTCTTTAATAACAATAAATTTGTGGAGGAATAACTCAAAGTGGTTAATTTGACCTAAAACCATCTCAGGGGTACATATAATGTAAGAGAAAGCTCGAGAGGCTATTTTCAAACACTCATGTATGTAAAAACTAACTACATGGTTCCTAAAGAACTTGGTGAGAGTTTAAATGGGTCCTATTCTCTAATTTTGTGGGATTATTTTAGGGTTTGGATGTCTAACCTTTATGATCTATCACTAAGAACCAAAACCACCAAAAACCATCCCAAAACCCTTATGCAAACTTGATGGAGAAGAAATGAAATAATATGAATCCAAAAGGGGTTATTTGGCCATTAAAGTGATTTGGACATGTATATCATTCACCAAGGATCTATGACATCCATCTCATCCATACTATCACTTATATGGATAGGCCTATTTTTAGGTTTCTTGCAAGTTTTGATGTAATTTTTAGGTACAAAGGTGAATTGGTTGATGAAATCCATTTAATGAGGTTTTTTTGGACTTATTATAACTCCCTATACTCATATCTCACCATATATAATAATATAAATGCCTTTGATACACAATTCAGTATAGGTAGTCTTGAATCGATAATGAAAATGAGAAGTGACTACCTAGTGAGAAGATGAGAGGTCTATTTTTGTATATTTTTAATATCTAAATCATGGAATAGAAGAAAAATGGTCTTTTAATAGGTGTCATAAAACCTCTTACATGTATTTACTTAATATTTTTATAGTCACTTTGATGACAAATGTGAATATTGAAGCCAAGAGAACTAGTGAGTGATTGTAGATAGTGAAAACAAGTGTCAAGAGGATGGTTATCAGTTAGGGGGGTATCTAATGAATATCAAATTTTTTCCAACCTCTTTAAGATAGTTCATATGTATCAAGACTTTATTTTTTAGTTTCAAGTATTCAAGTGATATTCTATCATGATGGTAGTTTCAAGAAGGCTATTTGAGGTCTCTACACCAACTTAAAAGAGAATGATGAACTTCTAGTGGAAATATTTCCATGATAACCTCCTGATCTCTTTTTCTACTTCATCTTATTGAAATTTGACTAGTTTTCAAGTCTGGACATTTTTATTTATGACCTTTCCACTTCCCTTCTTATCTCTCCTCTCATATGCTCTATAAATTCAAGCCATTTTGGCTTTTGTACAAAAATCCACACTTGGTATGGTGAAGCCCTACTAGTTAAAATACTATATGTACCTTTTAATTAAATATTTCCAATCTAGTTTTGAGTTCACAAGATTCTTATTTAAGTGTGTGAAGTGGTGTGTAGTGGAATGAAAAGTGATAAGTATATATCATTATCTTCTCTTTGCTCTTCTATGTTTGATGCAAGTAGTTTTACCTCTAACAGGTTGCATAAAGTATAGTCAAGTGTATTTTTATATCTATAGTGTAAATAGTATCATTATTATCTTTAATCTAACCCTTTTTTTACTCAAATTAAGTAGTGTAATACATATCATCTCCATGTTTGAAATACTTATGTTAGAGCAATCTAGGATGTTGAGAATAGTATTGTGAGCCATGTTTATTAGTGAAAGTGTATGGTAGCCTAGTGGAGATCATTATAATGTATAAAATAATTAAGATAGGTTAATTTTCATTTTTCCTTCTATCCCTTTTCATGCAAGCAAGAAACTAGTGTAGGTGATAAGCTGTAAAAGTCTAATCTAGGGAGTTAGTCCTTAAACCTCAAGGTTTAATTTTTCTATAAGCAATCCATAGGCCTAAAGGTAATCCAATGTTTCACTCAATCTAGAGTAGGATTTAAAAACCATCTCTAGGGTGAAATATTGAGTGAAAACATACCTTTTTAGTCTTATAACCCCTCTTGAGTTCCACTGCCCTATTTTCCATGTCAAGATACCAACTCAAACACTCATATCTCACATGGAGAGATGAATCAAGCCCAATTATCTTAGGGGGAATTTAGTACCTCTATGAAAATAATATATATGGAGGAAATCATTATAGTAAGGAGAATGTATCTATGAATAATACTTAACACTCTAACCCATATAAAATCCTCAAAAAGAAGCTAGAAGGCCACCAAATTTCACTCACAAATCACCATAAAATATTCATGGTACCAAGAGATATACAAGATTTTTAAAGGGGTTTATGGGCTAAACATCCATGGCAAAAGGTTTTAGTTTTGAGGCCTGTAATCCATGAACCGTCATTAAGATGGTAGGCCAAAAAAACACTCTCTAAAGCTTTATTAAGACTTGATGAATAAATTTTACCATTAAATATTTAAAAAAGAGGTAGTTGGGTCTTGAAATAGTCTTAATGGTCTCCCCAAGTCACATGGGCACCCAAATGGTCTACTAGTTGGCACATGCAGAGTATATGATGTATAAATCCAACCTAAAAAGGATTTATCTAAGATTATATGCCATAAATTGAAATGGGTATTCACATTATTCATGTTTATGAGGAGGTAAATAGATAAAGAGGCCTTACATAGTTTCATAATGGATACCTATATGGGCCTCCATATCTAATAGCCACTTGCAGACTCATATAGGTGCCTAATAGAGAATTATGTGTTAATAAAAGAGATGTAAGTGGCTTACCCAAGCCAAAAAAATGATATAAGGGCCCTAATATATGAATTTAATACCATCATTAGTGGCCAAGTTCCCTCATAACTCTAGTTTAGAGGTAAAGTATAAAAACCCTATTATTAGGCTTGTTGGTCTAATACCCTTCTCAAGGCATAACTACTTGAAGATTGAAAATATAGGTAAAATGGGTTATATGATATTTTATACCATCATAAAATTACACTTAAAGGGGTTTTAGATTCACATGAGGTGTTAGTTTGTAGAAAGAAGCCCAAAATTGGACACTTTTGGCCTATAACTACCTTGATAGTATATAGAATGAATAATTGTCACTTGAGGAGCAAATTGATGAGATTATAACTATATGAAATATTTATATGGGGTTATTATAACTTATTTAAAGTTGAGGTGACTTTTATAAAATAAATTAGTGTCATTATTTCATTGGTTAGGGGCCTAACCTTTATGAACCATTACTAAGAACCCAAAACCCCCAAAACCTCCCTAAAACCCTAATATTGACCTAAGGGAGGAAATATTGAATAATTTACATCTAAATTAATTTTAATGTCTTATGAGTAAATTTAATCTCATATTGGACTCTTAGGAGATCTTATCAATGGCATCCGACTATATAGATAGTTGTACAAACCTATTAGAAACATTATTTTTGTAGGGTTTAGTGATGAATTTAGGGTAAAAAAATTAATGAAAGGTTAAATATCATTGGGTAATATAGTATTATGGGTATTACACCCTATCAATCCACAAAATGATCATAATTTTTCTTGTAAAATCCCCTAGAGGTCTACACCAAAGAACTAGTCTACAAGTGTTATTAAGAGGTGACCTAGTCACCTAAATGAGCTAAGGTTGTAGGTGGGTACTATTAGAAAAGCACAAGTAAAAATTTGAAATACTTTGTAATACCTAAATGTAACTCAATTACGTATTATTAATATTATATTTAGATTTCATGGTCATCCAAACAATGAGTAGTCAAGTAACTACGCCTAATTGCATAATAGGTCTACTTGGTTGACAAAAAAATATGTCCATTAGCATATAGGGATACTATAGAGTAAATGCACATCATGAAACCTTTGTAATTTCCTTATACATATGCATAGGACAATTTCCTATCCATCATGTAATATGGGGTAGTTTCCTAAGTCATATTAGCATCCAAGAAAGGGAAGGCTACTAAATGCCTCATGGGGGGCCTAATTGAACCAATTTGATGTTTTGTAACTATTAAACTCAGAGGGAATTGACCAAGATGGGATGATAATACTATATATGGGGTAAACCTTGGCCTAAAATAGGCATCCCATGACTTAAAAATATTAGTGAAGGTCACTTATCACCAAGGCAATACATGGAAGAAGTGTAGAGGTGAGTTATAACTACCAATTGAATGGATTATGATCATTCATGACCTCTTCATGACTTTTACACACTATATTATCTTCTCCTTCTTGTTCATGTTCTATGAATTGAGGATTTAAGGTCATTGT
This sequence comes from Torreya grandis, assembly GCA_037957365.1. Classification (NCBI taxonomy): domain Eukaryota; kingdom Viridiplantae; phylum Streptophyta; class Pinopsida; order Cupressales; family Taxaceae; genus Torreya; species Torreya grandis. The sequence continues at coordinate 1,613,648 of JARHVA010001302.1, forward strand.
ATTCATCCCTCAAATGGGTATGATGAAACACTACCCAAATTGCATCTTACAAACATTTTGAATCAATAAAGAAGGATTTTTTTAGATTTCCATACTAACTTAGTGTGTTATGTGCTTGTTTATTTGAATATGTGGTGAAGTTTCATTCTCCTTTAGAGGTCCTTATCCTCACCTAGTTATTAGGATGTTATCCTATGCAGGTCATGTAATGTGTCAACTATTGGTGACTATGTTTTGAAGTGTAACCTGGTTGATAGTGCCTTAAAATAGACCTTTCAACCATCACCTTCAAGTTTCAATAATCTACATAGCCTTCACATGAAGTACTAATCCTTAGGATCCCCTTGAAAAGATTTATTTAGTCACTAGTCTTGCTTGGTTAGTAAAATGTTTATTAAGGACTTTTTCAAGTGGATAAGATATTATGATGCATCACCTCCATTTATAATAGGTTTTACTTCATATTTCTCTCTCCCTTTTCACCCAAAAAATTCATTGGGTCTTATGAATTGATCTCAATTGATGCACTAGGGGAGATAGCCCCATTAAATATAGATTTAGCCCATCCATAGGTCACCCATATCCTTGGGCTAATTCTATGTTACCCTAAAACTTGGAAAGGTCTACATAATCCTTTCTTAATGGTGAAGTTTGGTAAGTTAACATTTTTGGCATGTCTGATGGGACTAGGATTCAAGAAATTTTTAGTATGACTTATAGTGTTGGATGATATTAAAGAGCTTCAAGTAATCTAGTGGTAAATCTATAGTCAAGTATCATGCTATAAGTTTTCATAAGGTCTTCATCAAAAGGTAAGGAGTCTAAGTTTGTTGATTTGTCTTTGGACTTTTCTAGGAGAAAGAGGTACGCTAGGTCCAATCCTAATCATACACCCTCTAATCCTCCTAATATTTCCTAAGAAAAGACTACTACAAATCCTACACCTCCAATGGCTAGGCCTAGACATCAAGATTTTGTGCCCTTTAATGGTGGAAACCCCTTAAATTTAAACCAATTTGATTACATACCTACTTTTGCAATTAATATCCTTCCCTATTTCATAGGATAAAACTCAAACACCCCTATTAAACATATTTTAGACATAACAAACCTCTGCTTAGTTCATAATGCGACCCAAAAATATTTGGCAATGATGTTATTAGCTACTTCCTTGAAGGGTAAGGCACTTCAATGGTATATGGGCTTAACACGTGATTCTATCAACACCTGGGATGAATTTTGAGAACACTTATGGAAACATTTTAAGGATAGGACTGGTCACTTATCTCCTATGGAATAAATCACCATAATTAAAAGATCTCCCCAGAATTTTATGGTAGATTTCAATTATATGTTTCAAAAAACTTGGGATAAGATCCTAATAGTAGTCAATCCCACCCCAAATTATGTCTTCTTGTACTACTCAAGAGCCCTCAATTCAAATGTAGTAGTCATGATATAGTCTATGGGAGGGAATACACTATTGAATGTTTAAGAAGTGGAAATAAGGGTAGAAAATTATCTAATATATGTAGTCAAGATTATGCCAAGACCCCTCATGCATTTGTTCCTAGAGATACAACCCCTTATGCATATCATTACTCCCTTACCAATACCAACTAAGCAAGATTAGGCAAATGTTAATCAAGCAGATAGTTTTGGTAAGATTTAAGGGATGCTCAAGGAAGAAAAAAATAAGATAGTGGCCTTGGAGAGGTATAAAAGTCCACCTCATAGGCCTTACCAAGCACCCTATAAATCTCCTTATTATCCCTATAAGTACAATAGACCTCCATATCATCCTAATCCATAAGGTCAATGGCATATCACTCAAGGAAGGCCCTATAACAACTTGAACCCCAACTCTACTAACATTATTAGAGCACTAGTTCCAACTCAAAACAACTATACTCAAGAAGGTAAATGGACTACAAAATGGGGGTAGCATCATGAGATGTCAATCAATCCAAGTGATGATGCTTATCAAGCCTCTTTCATGTAGCAAAAGCAATCTCTTCTAATACATAAAAGTCAACCTCCTACATAACACAAAAAAGGTCCTTCTATGTAACATGGAGAGACTAACTTCATGAATCAATATAAGATGTCAAATCAAAAAGGGATAAGTGGGAGAAAAACACCATCTGGGACCACTCTTATTAACTTCCAAGAAGGAGAACATTCTTTTGAGCAATGTGCAACTAATCATATTAGGGGTACAACCAAGGTAGATAATCATGTTACCTCCCATACAAAGGCTAAAAGAAGAGAAATTGGTGATGATTTAGAATTTTGAAGAGCAACCCCTCCACCATCTCAATCATATCAAGAGGCTACTAGATAGAGTGAATCTCCTAAGACTCCACCAACTCAAAAAGTTCACTATGGGAAAGGGCATAATTATAGAGCTCCATTCATACCCCAATTCACATAATATCCAAGTGGTATTGATTCTAATAAATTACAATCAAAGGATGTTATCTATTGTAGACACCTAAAAATGACCACAACTAGCCTTCGATGGGACTTTAGACCGATTCCTACCAACCATTGAAAATTAAGCCTAAGAATCATTGAACATCCCAAATTTACTTGTGCATCATTTATCAAAGATTAGAATGATGTTGAGACATCCCTAATTGGGTATTCTATCATATGCAATAATAACCTCTCATATATTCATCCTTAATCACCATGAGGTATAAAACTATCAATTTATCCTTTGTACCTATTAAGTGGGGCACTTTCACACTTAAATTAATTCTTGAAAGAGATAAAAGGATAATCAAAATCAATTATCTAATTAAAAAATATTAAATGCGTAGTTGAATTATCCATTTGTAATTAGTGAATATCTAAAAAAGGAAATTAAAAAATTTAATATATCTTATTGCCTTTATTAGTTGTCAACCTCTTTGAAAATATCCTAACATATATAATTTGATATCCCTTCCTAGTAATTGTAAATCATAATTACTTGACAACTATTAAATCTATTAGAGTTAGTTTTAACTCACCTAGATTTAGTTTGAACCCATTCCAAGCCTAAAATCAACCTTAACTAACCTTAGATGAGAGTTAACTCCTAAGGCTATAAATACAAGGCCCTATCTCTTCATTTCTAAGCTTGGATATTGTAGAGTTATTATGCAAGATTTTTTCCATAGATTTCATGCAAGTAGTGTTACCATGCCCAAATATTAAGCCATGTAATATCACAAGCCAAGGTGATAAGGAGAGAATGAGCCAAGAAACCTCCATTAATGAAGACTTCTTAATGAATAAGCTGAGCAAGCCATTTAGAACTCCCAAGGAAGGTAAAAAACTTATTTTTTTATGGTTTTATTATGCTTTCATTTAATTTTTGTTACTAAGCTCTCCCTAGTTTCTAGGTTAGGTGTTATGAACTTAGTGTGTTCATTTCATTTATTTTATGATACTAACATAATACTAACCTTCCCTCTATGTCAATTTTCTAGTTCACATGTTGGCACACCCAGTGGGACCTCAAGCATCCAACACAAGCAAGGATTTTAATATGATACTCTTAGTTTCTCTAATTTATGCTTGAATTTTTTTAAAATTTGACTTTTTAATTTCATTTTTCATGTATTCCTATATTTTTTAGCAACATAGGTTGCACAAAGACTGATTTTGGCTCTCCCAAACCAATGTTTATTCTACTAGATTGATGTCATTTACTAGAATCAATGTCAATCCCTATGTGAGAAGTAGAGCATGGTAGAAACATGACTAATATGAGTTTTTCTTAGGTTTTTTTTATCTTTATTTTGTGTCTTAGGACCTATATATTATTTGTTTAATTATTTTCTTGTAGTATCCAGAGGGATATTTGATTTCTAGACTTGTTTTTCTAATCATCCTTTTTGTCAAACCATATTGTATTTTTCTATGTTTTTATAGGAACTAACATCGATCTTTTTCAACTAAAATCAATTCATGTCTAGATTGACTAGCGTCAATCTATATGGACAGACATCTATCCTTGTATGGATCAACATTGATCTCTCTTAGATAAAAAATAAGAAACCTAAGAGATCATTTCAAAATTTTGTTTTCTCACTCACTTTTGGGATTCTAAGTAGGAAAACCTCTAACAAATTTTAGGTCCTCAGGTGGAAAAATCTAAGTTTACACATGGTTAAATATTACACACTTTGTCTTTGGTGTTAAAAACAAACTTAGTTATTTTTATACCTTAGTTTTTTTTTATGTTTTGTAAATTTTATTAAATGAAAAATGCCAAGGAGCCCAAAATTCACAACATGTTTTATTTTGGTGCACTGAAATGAACTATCACATTTAGTTACATACTCCTTAGAGTTGTTCATTTTATGCTTATTTTTTGAAAAATTTTTTATTTCTAACAAATCGAGTAATGTGTGTATGCTCACCCCCTGTCCCCTTTAGGGAACTTGAGTGACCAAAGGTGCTCATTGTTTTTCTTTGTATATTTAGTATAAAAGTGTTAAAATAATGTCACTAAGGCCCTCCCCAAATATGTATGGTTTAGGTGACAAAAAAATGACCCTAAAGTCTTTTCACTTATCTTTATTTTTCATGCATTTTGGCTTGTGATCAGGAGTTCATCACCTCTTCATAGGTTATATAGGGAAGTGTTGACCTAAGAATTCATCTCCCATAATTCTTTCAACCCCACTCTATGATGGTGTTTATAAATAAAGCTTGTGAATCACTGGGACGGTATTTTGAGTAGTTAAATTACCTTCATTAGCAACTAATACCCTTAGAATATATGATCAACTTAGAAATTACACTAAACTAAGCAAGAAATAGATGAAATGGTTGTGAAAAGGATAATAAATTTTCACATAAAGATAGTTGATGTAGATCTAATTGACATGGTCATCTCTTATGTTATCCACACTTGGGACCATCTAGAAATGAGTGAAAATTGATAGTTTAGAATAACCCCACTTATCTTAGACATACTATTGATGTAGGGTGAGTATCCCGAAGTTCCATGTCACTATACAAATTATTGAGAGAAGAGGGGGACTAGAAACCCTACTTTTCACATGTTTCTAATTTTTGAATTAACAATTAAAATCCTCTCAAGAGTGAGTATATTGATTGAATTTGATAGTATTATGTACCCTTGTTAGTTTTAGGATTTAAGACATTACACTTAGGTTTTTGTGTCATTTTATCCTTTCTTACATGGTATTGAGTCTAAACTATCTATTTTTGTTAACCATTTCAAAATGAGTCTTGTTTATACATTACTCTTTTTTTTAAGGAGGTGTTACACCACCCATTTGACATTATATGTGTTCCTTAGTATTTTAATAAATCTTGTGTGTGTGTGTGTGTGTGTGTGTGTGTGTGTGTGTGTGTGTGTGTGTGTGTGTGTGTGTGTTTGTGTGTGTGTGTGTGTCATTTGATTGAAAATGGTGTCATTACACTACCCAATTCATTTCAAACCTTTTTATCTTGGAGTCTTAAAACAAAACCATTTATCATATATTTAGAGTGCAACACTTCATTATGTTGCTCGAATCATTTCAAGGACTTGTTTGCCTTATGATGAATTCCAATTTCAAAACTAAATACATGTGTGCCTTTAGGATCTCCTAGTGTTTTTATGTTGTTCATTCTTATCTAGCTTGTTTTTTATTTAAATAATCCTAGTTTTCTACATTGAGTTTGAAATTAGCCTTGACAAGTTCAAATCCAAACATTGATTGATTTTTGCCTATGCCTTGTGTAATTTTGTCTTAGGCATCGATATTTCTCTTTTAAGTTGTGTAATTTACCCTAATTTCTTATTTAATTTGAAAATTATTTGTTTGTACATAGATATGGTGGGGAATGTCTTATCTTCCATATGCCTAGAGTTTCATGCCTTCTGCCAATTGATCAAGTTCATGTTTAAATTTGAATGCCTAGTTTATGCCAATGTGTTTCAAATTTTCTATATTAAATCTCATTCCTTATTTTATTTAAATTATAGCTTTTGTGCCTTTACCAAAAGACCTAACATATGCCTTTTTTATCCTAGATTTTGTGCCTTCTATGGAATACCTATAAACTTTTATCTTCTTTAGATTAGACTTGTTTGAAACACTTTGAACCTAGAGTTTGGAATTATAGTTTTATTTCATCCACTTGACCATTTATTTAAGACATTTGAAATTAGACATATGATATTAGAATATTTTAAACCAAGTTTTAACACAAACCATTTTGGAGATATAGCTTCACCCCTAGGCCAAGTTAGACTATGTTTGGCCTAATTATCCCTTGGATGTTATTTTTTAGAGTTTTTATAATTCTAAACCTTTTTTGGAATGTTCATCATTAACTTGGATGTGTCCCATTATACTCATAATCGAGCCATGTATAATCCAAGTTATAATAACATGGTCATACTAATTGACTTTGATCAATACCCCTATGGTGAGGAAGTGGTTTGTGAGATGGATCCTTATCCTCCTTGCAATCCTCAATCTAGAGAACAAAGCTAAGATCCTCAAGATTAGTATGTGGTGATACCTTTTTCAAGATGGTTAACATATGATGTTCACCATCTCACCACTCATTTTACCCAATTACCCACCTATACCATTAACCTTCCTTTAGATTATGTGAGCAATGAAGCTCCAAAAAGTCCAAGGATTAACATTTTAAGACATCATCTTTTAGTTTGTGCAAGCAACCAAGCTCCACAATGCCCTACCATTACTATTCTAAGACCTCATCCTTTGGTTCGTGATAGAAACCAAGATTTTTAATGCCATACCATTACCATTATAAGACCTATCCTTTGTCTTGTGTGAGGAGACAAGATTTGTAATGACCTACTATTACCACTCTAGGCCCTTCCAAGTATGGTAGCTCATTATGTTAATAAGGTTGTGAAATTATGACTAGATGAGTCATAGTTACCATCTTAGGCTGATAACCATCCTTTGTTAAGCCCATATTAAATGTGCCTACTCAAAAAGAGATCATTACCAAACCAACCAAAATTATTCCTTCATTACCAACCTTTCCCCACTTTAGAAAACCCATGCCAATTTTTGAGCCACAATCGAGCCAATCAATACCTCTCGAACCAAGCCAATCATTCAAAGACCAAGATATAGTCAAAAATGGTGTTTTACAACTAGTTTTAAGAAAATTCCAAGAGAAACAACCAATCCATGATGTTTTTGTTAAAATTCCTATTTGTGACGAGTCAGCCTGTGATGAATCACCTTTTAATACTACACCTATTATCTAGGATTCTCACTTTAACAAGCTAATATTAGCTGAGTCACTTCTTAATGATTATAACCACCTTTGGGTAAATCATTATCTCAACCATTATCTTATTTTTAAAGATCCTCAATTTGAAAAACTAGTTTCTATGGATTTGTCTCTTGACCTTTTTCCCATTGTGGAGGAGTCTCACATTAACAAACCAATCTTTTTGGAGCCCATTATGCTACATAGGTCATTACTTGTCTAGTAACAAACATTCAAAAAGACATCATTGTAACAACATCCACACCAGATAAAGAATCAAAATTAGAGTTAGGTTATATTCTTTAATCAAAATCATATTTAGCATCAGAAGTAGAATCAATGTCAATCTCAACATTAGACTCAGATTCCTTTGAGTCAAAATTAGTGCAGAATCAAAATACATTCATGATTGTTACAACATTGGTTACACATGCTTTACAAATAAATTTGAATATATTTTTGATCCTTCCATAGTTTCTTAGGATAATTACTTCATATTCGACACAAGTTCTCCTAGTATTTTCTATGAGGATGGTGATGCCTCTTTCAATTCCATTGCCATTACACATGCCATTACCACCACCCAACATATCCATTATATTGACATTTGACCTCCCAAAAATGTTGATTAGGACTAATAGAATCACACTTTATTTAACTACATCCATGGTGACATATCAGTTGAAGAACATTAGGGAGGCCAATACCACATTCATACATAAGAAGAACAATCTCCTAGTGAAACATTTTTAGAGGCACTTGAAGAGCATCAAATTCAAAATTAAACATTCATAAATGAAGCATTCTTAGAGGTGATATGGGACAATCAAGATAAATTTATTGGTGAAAACCTCATCGAGTTGTTAATAGCTAAACACAATAGTTCTTCACTATTTGATGAAGACATTATCAAAGATAACATCAATACAACTTATAATGTACAACATAATCAAATGGTAGCTATTATCAAGATCAAATAATAGAAAAATAAGGTGTTCTTATCAAGATCATGTTTAGACGTCTTCAGCCTGACCATAACCAAAGTTGTGTCAAATCTAGAATTAGTGACATTATGTGTGCTTAAAAATCCTAATCTTCATTTATTACCAGGAATTATACATTCCATTATCATAAAACTTTACATTACCAACTCAGACCTATCAGCCATTATTTATCTTTGTTTACCATCCCTAGCTACACTTTCTTATATAGAGGTCATGAACACATCTTGTCTCACCATTTGAATGAAATAAAATCAATGACCAATGAAGATCACAATAACATTTTTGGAGTCCAAATCTACAGTAAGTTCTTAATATAAAAACTATTTAGAAGAGGTTTGAGATATCAATTTACATGATTTATTATTCTTGTTTTATCATATGTTTATCAGGATGATCATCTCCACATCATCAACAACAACATAAACATTTACCTAGCCAGAACTATTTACCTTGACATTTTCTATTTACCATTCTTATTCTTGTTTTTTCATACCCTACCATTTACATTACCTTATCATTTGGGGGTAACCCTATTACCATTATATCCAATTTTCATATCCTCATCTTCTCTAGATAATTCCACACCCTATACTATTCTACCATACCTTTCCCTTTCAACTAAAGTTGTTTTAACCCTCCCTTCTCAACCCCTTTAACTTTGGTTCCGTTCACTTGGTTCCACAAGCACCTATAGAAAAAATATTCTAATCAAGTTTCTATAGTTGATTCTATACTATAGATAGAGTCCACATTTTTTAGCAGTATGATATTGGTTTAGAAGTTGCATCCTTCATTCCTTATTTTGTTCCATTCAAGTACTATTGATTATAACTACCTTTAGACAAATCAGAGTGCAACTGTCATGCTACTAATTATAATTGCTTATGGGAAAATTAGTATCATTGACCTATGTAATTATTTCCTAATTCTAACCACCTATGGTAAAATTAAGAACACCACATTTATCATTCTTTGAAGTACCACCTTGAAATTCTTATGTCATACTATGCCATATGCCTACTTTGCCTAGTTTATGAATTTTATACTACCTAGTTAGATTCCTCTATTATAAGGTATAACTACTATGACTTGAGGTCCCATACTAGGAATATGTATGTATCACTCAATTAAAGTTGAGGTTAGTTTAGTCATCCATCACCATGCTTTCTCCATTTTGTAAGAATTTTAGTTGAATGTTCTCATTATTTTGTGAGATTGGACCGTTTAGTCTCTCGTAGATACATAAAAAATTCCAAAACATTTTTAAATGATCTATAAAATAATAAAAATATTCCACATCAACCACTTATTTTCCTTAAGGATTTTGGGAACCCTATCTATTTCACAAGAAACTACTTGTCATCTAGTTTCCCCATACTTACTAGCCTTGCATCCCACACTCTTGCCATTTTGAGAGACCTTTCTCATTTTTCCTCTATAACTCAATTACATTTTTGATATCATAATTTTCTCCTATCCCATCTCCAAGGAGAACTAAATTTGGCCTAAATTTTATGTTGGACCTTATATCCATAGAACTATGTAGGTAGTATTCACTTGCTTAGTGCATCTGGAGTCAGCTCAGCCACCCTTTTCTTTTCTTCTATTCCCCTAATTCTATTTTTTTGTTTCATTATCTCTTATAACCTAGGCGAAATGTTCATCATATTATTATTCTTTTTTTTTTCACTAACATTGTGATTAACCATTATTGTGTTTGTTTCCTTTTGATCTCATTATTTTGTTTTGTTATGTTTTTTATTTCGTGCTGTTTTGTCTTCCTATTTATTTTCTTGTTTGCTTGTTTTCTTATTTTTTTATTTCATGTTGTGCCTTGAATTAGTATATATGTATTAATTTGGTGATTCCTTTTGCATTATACTTAATTCCATCCATATTCATATGTTAACATTGGCATCATGGTTTTCATCATTGGTACATTATTTTCAATTGAGTATTGGATAGTGTGTCAATACTTATGCATATTTCATCTAATTTATCATGGTGATTTATATCATGATGCATATTATCACATGTTACACCAAATATTATCTCATAATGTCTTACAAGTAATACAATAATGATATATCTCCTTGGTACCTAAAAAATTCATGATCTATCCTCAACATTCCCTAATATAGAGTACTTAAATTAAAAAACTAATTTTAATACTTTCTAGTTAGGATGTGCATATACATATTATTAGGTTACCCAAATTCATCTTTCTCCTCTATACCATTTTTCCATCATACTCCCATCATTCTACTTCTGATTATAAATGCCTCTAGGAAAATCATTGTGTTTTGTCCCATTTGTGATGCCAATGATTCTAACTACATTTGGAAAAATAATTGTGTATCATCCCACCCATAGAGATAATGATTATAAATACCTATGGGAAAATCATTGTGTTTCAATCTATCAAAGGTTAATTATTATAACCACCTATGGGCAAATCATTATCTTTTTTCTTCCTAAATGGGGCATGTTTTCATTGTGATAATGCTTATAACTTCCTTTGGGCAAACCATAATCTTTATCCACCCAATTGGGGCATATTTTTATTCTACCGATGATTATAAATACCTGTGGAAAAATAATTATTTTACATTAACCACCTTTGGGAAAATCATTATCTTATTACCCTAATCCTCTTTTCAAAGATTATAACCACCTTTGGCATAATCATTTTCTATTTTTATCCTACCTATGTTGATGATTATAATTGCCTATAGGAAAATCATCATGTTTGTCTACCCAATTGGGGTAGCTCCATATACCACTAATTATGATCACCTCTAGGTAAATCAATCTTTTCTACCCCATTTTATAGTTTTGGTCCCATTATTGGTCCGACCCTCTTTACTAACTACTCCCTTCAGGGGGCATCTACATTTCATCTATTACCATTAAATTCATAGGCATATAGGACCTTTTAATTCTTTGAGAAGATGTTTACTATTACTATAGCTTTCAACACCTTCCCAAATAGAGGTAAATTGTAGACACCTAAAACTAGCCATAACTAGACTTCAACCATAAATTAGACTAATTCCTACCAACCATTACAAATTAAGCCTAAGAATCATTAAATTCTCAAAATTTACTTACACATTATTCATCAAATCTCAAAATCATGTTGAGACATACTAATTAGGGTATTATATCATATGCAACAATAACCTCTCAAGGATTCATCCCTAATCACCATGAGACATAACAAATTTCAATCTGGCCTATGGACTTATTAAGTGAGGCACTTGCACACTTAAATAAATTTTTAAAAGAGCTAAAAATATAATAAAAATAAATTATCTAATTAAATAACATTAAATGACTATTTGAATTATCCATTTATAATTAGTAAATATCTAAAAAAGGAAATTCAAAAATTCAAAACATCCTAGCCTTTCATCATTACCTTTATGAGTTGTTAAGCTCTTTGAAAATCTCCTAAAATATCTAATTTGAGAGCCATGCCTAGTAATTTCAAAGCATAATTACTTAATAAATATTAACTCTAATAGAGTTAGTTTTAACTCACCTAGGTTTATTTTAAACCCATTCCAAGCCTAAACTCAAACTTAAATCATCTTGGGTGAGAGTCAATTCCTAAGGCTATAAATACAAGGTCATACCTCTTAATTTTTAATCTTGGATATTATAAAGTTATTATTTAGGATTTCCTCCATATATCTCATGAAAGTAGTCTTACCATGTCCAAATCTTAATCCAAGCAAAATCACAAGCCAAGGTTATAAGAAAAGAAGGATCCAAGAAACTTCCATTGATGAAGACTTCTTAATGCACAAGCTGAGCAATCCATTAAAAAAATCTATTTAGATCTCCTAAAGTAGGTAAAAGACTTGTTTATTTAATGTTTTTATTGTGCTTTCATTTAGTTTTTGTAACCAAACTCTCCCTAGTGTCTAGGCTAGAAGTGTGAGAAACTTAGTGTGTTCATTTCATTGGTTTTATGAGACCAACAAAAGACTAAGCTCCCCTCTATGTAAAATTCCTAGTTCACATCTCTGATATCATCATTATTGACTAGATGAAGAAGGCCCATGTCACCATACCTATGTGGGGCATCTTGCTCATTTTAGGACAAAAATATATCCTTAAAGAAGATCTATCCAAACTCCACATAGTGGACAAGTAGGAAGAAAAGGTGGGTACAGTCCTAAATAATACCCATCAACCTCATGAATCTTAAGCACCCAAGGTAAACAATCCCCCTTATTTATATCTCTCTATCATTATAGGTGATTACCTAGTAGACAAATGTATGATAAGTAGTGGGTATAATACTTATGTTATGCCTAAGTCTATAGTAGATAAGTTGGGCTAAAGTATGAACCTAATTATAAAGGGTTATTACAACTAGATGGGTATCCTACTAATACTATTGGTGTACTTAAGGATTTTAAAGTTGTCTTGTCTACTTGTCCTAATTATATCATATATTAGGATGTTGTGGTAGTTAACCTCCCTCCTTAATTTACCTTATCTTTTTATAGTGATTTCACTACCAAGATAGGAGTATATTTCTCTTTTGAATTTACCTATAGGGTCTTTAGGATTAGGTATGGAATAAAGGTCACCATAAGGTCTAATCCTATATCTAGGTTCCATTTATATCCCTACATTCCCAACTTGAATAATGTTAATTCCACTATCATAGATGAATATTAACACCCCAATGACCAAGAGCTAATTAAACCACTTGCAGGTACATTATATTTTCTTCTTGATGAATGGGGGATAGATAACCATGGCTATTATCCATACAAGATCATTGAAGAGGTAGGTTTGGGGTATATTATATGCATGATGAAGTGGTTGTCATAGCAACTCACACTAACCCAAGCCAAGGGCATGATGGAGTATGTAAATTGTCCTTTGATGACTCTAGGCCCAAGAATGGAAGTGGGGAAGGTGTCATGCTTGTCTCTCCTTCCAAACAAAGATATTTTTCTGCCCTAAGGTTTCAATTTATCTTCACATGCAACACAATAGAGTATGAGGCCCTCATCCATGGGTTGTAATGGGAAATAAAGAGAGGCATCAATCTCTTACAAGCCATGGAAGATAGTGAGTTAGTAGTGAATTAGGTGAGAGGGGAAAATTTAGTCAAGAATCCACTCTTTAATGCATATAAGTACAAGGTTTGAGACCTATTATAATACTTTGAGGTCTTTTACATTCACTTAATCCCAAAAGAGGCCAATCAACATGCATACTGGTTAGAATCCATAAGAGCATAATATGATATTCCAAGTGGGGTTAAGGATATCAAAAAGTAGTATCAAATTAAGATAATATGTATACCTTAAATCCTTGATAATGAGGTTAGATACTAGGTATTTTAAAATGATAATCAGATAGCATGCTTCTTTTAATAGGGGGTAAAATTCTTCTAAAAAAACTAAGGTAGATTGCAACAATAGTATGGGGACTAGATTGTCCAATCAAGGACAAATAATTTACCTAAATTATTGGTAACCTTGAAAAATATATTTAATGAAGATGATCAACTAATTAAAGACAAGGTTAGTATATCCACTAAAGAGGATCATTATGAGAAGGTCACTCACTATCTTCAAAGATAGGCTACTCAAACTAGGAAAAGTAAACACAAAGGAGGAGAAGAATCCTTCATAAAATTATGTCAAGAGTTTGTATACATATTTTATTGGGATGATAATGATTTTAAGGGGTTTCAACCTATTTTATCCCAACATACTATAGATTTGGAGGAAAGTGTTAAGTTTATGAGACAAAAACAAAGACTAGTCAACCCTAATATTGACATCCTCATGAAGAAAGAGTTGGCCAAGATTATATAATCCAACATCATATTACACATCAAATACTCTTCATGTGTGGATAATATTATTCATATAAGGAAGAATAATGGGGAGATAAATTTATGTGTGGAAATTATGGATCTCAATAAGGTGTCATTGAGATACCACTACCCTTTGCCATCCATGGATTATATTCTCCTAAAGGTTGTAGGTTCATAATGTTTCTCCTTTATTAATAGATACTCAAGGTACAATAAAGTGTTAGTGAAGGAGGAAGACTGATAAAATACTACCTTCACAAACAAGTGGGGCACTTATGCTTACAAGAAGATGCCTTTTGGACTGTCCAATATAGGAGCCACCTTCCAAAGGGAAATGGATGTAGCCTTATAAGGATTCATCAATGAGATGGTGCTCATATACATTGATGACATCATAGTACTCTCCAAAGATCCCAAAGATAACTTGACACACTTGAGAATATATTTGATAGGTGAAGGTAGTATGGGGCCTCCTTGAATCCCAAAAAATGTATTTTTGTAGTCCACGAGGGTAGATTTCTAAGACCTATTATGTCAAAAAAAGGCCTCTATATAGAACTTGAGAGGATAATTTCAATCCTTTATTTATAATTTTACAAACATAATAAGGGATTATAGAGTTTATCAGGAAAAATTAGCTTTATCAGGAGGTCTATACCTATATTTGTACAACTAATAAGGACTCTAACTCTCATGCTCAAGAAACACAAGGATTTTTCATAGACTAGGGAAGGGGAAAGAAGCTTTGAATCCATCAAAATGGTAATTTATCAAGACACCACCATCCTCAACCATGATTTTTAAATGGAATTCTTCTTTTATGCCTTCTCAACTAGTGATATTATTTTTTCCATGCTTATGTAGTAAAATAGTGAGGGTCTTGAGCAACCCATAGCCTTATTTAGCCAAGAATTGGAGCGATATGAGGAGAGGTATACATTTTTATAAAATCATGAATTTTTAATCATGATGTCTCAATAAATTTAGACAAATGGTGTCTAATAACAAAATCTATGTCATGGTGGTTCACCCTAGTATCAAGGACTTCATCCTTAATAGGGACATGAGTAAAAAGAGAGTTGGTTGGGTGACCAAATTCATGGATTATAATATATAATTAAAGGTCACCAAGTTGGTTATGGGTAGGTTGATATTATAAAACTTGAAAATAGATGTGAATTAGGACAAGGAAGTGGTTTTAGTAATGCAAAGTGATCAACAAGCAACTATACCTACATCTCCTTCCAGCTAGACATGGTGAGATTCCATCAAATGGAAGAATGTCTTATAGGCATAAATAGGAAAAGAAGGAGGTAATTCAGACTGAAATATATTACTTATGTTTTTTTATTGGGTGATTTTCAAAAAATATCTTGATGGCATGCTCTTTAGGAGTGTAAAAACTATCCAAATTGACAAGCTCCTATTCTAGTTTCATGATGAACCTATAAGAGGACACTTTTTAGTGAAAACCACAATGGAAAGGATCATAAGAGTAGAATATTTTTGGCCAAGTTTTTTCAAGGACTCCCATGTTTGGGTTAGGAGGTGATAAAAATGTGTTAGGTTCATAGGGAAGCAAAGGCTAGCTACCTTGCCCCTCAAGCCAATAAAGTGGAGTAGCCCTTCATGTAATGGGGCCTAGTCTTTGTAGGTATGCTTCACCCTCCATATAGTCTAATACATAAGTGGATATTGAATTATATATACTAATTTATTATATGGGTAGATGGATATGCACTGAAGGGGGTAAATGAGACCTCAATTTTAGAGTTTTATAACAGTCTAGTGACCAGATTTGGGGTCCCTTCCGCCATCATATTAGACAAAGCACTAGCCTTTAGTAGTGAAAGGGTAAGTCAATGGGATATTAACCATGTAATATACCTTATTTAGTCCTAAAATTACTATACACATAGAAATGGACTTATATATTACACCAATAGGAATCTAATTAGTATCATAAGGAGAACTATGAAGGACAACCAAAGGGAGTGGAATACCAAGCTAAGGACAACCTTAAGGGTAGATAGGATCAGTACCAAGATGGACAATAGCCATTTACCATATATTATTATCTATGGAAAAGGGGCAAGACTGTCTATATCACTTGAACTTCCATCCTTGAAACATACACATAAACTTCAACTTATGGAGAGTGATGTAATGGAGGTAAGGATGAATGAATTGAGGGAGCTAGAAGAGACAAGAGATGATACTATGAATGTTATGTGGTCTCATAAAGATAAGGTCAAGAGATAATTTAATAATATATCTTATTAAAATACCTTACAACAAGGTGAAATTGTACTAAGGTGGGATGAAGACTATTTTAAACTAGGTAAGCACTCAAAGTTTGATAGTATTTGGAGTGGACGATATGTTATTACCAGCTACAAGGAGTACAATGCCTTCCAATTATCCAAGTTGAGTGGTGAGTAAATTTCTATCCCTATTAATGGGGTTTTCATTAATTATTGTTACTAAGATTCATAAAACCATATTTGTATATAATAGTTCAGTTTTCCTTCCTCTAAGTATTGTGGCACATGCTTTACTAGTTGCTTATTTGGTTGTGTTCTTGTTGATTTTTATTATGTGTATTTTTTGTGTTTATTATATCTTATTATGTGTATTTTATATATTTTTATAGTACTTAAAGTTTTCAATTTATTGATCATGAGGTGTTAGTTTAGTTAAAGAGTCTTCATCTATGCATGAGTGATATATAAGAGATCTTAGGTCCTATTGACTAGTAGGCAGGTCAAGCCTTCACAGTCACTAGTAATGTTGAATTACTTATAAACTTAGGCTTAGAAAGGATTAAAACCATTTCATGAGTACCCAATTTCACCTATGGTCACCCTTCTCATATCTCTTAAAGGGTTAGGGTATTTCAAAAGGAAGATCATTAATTATTAATGTCAAGTAAGCAAGTCCAAGTGAGGTGGTATGTCAATATATGTTATGATGGTTATTTTTTACCTATTTTATCTACTCTTTTATAGTAATGTATAAGAGTCCATGTCAAGTCCTAATATGGTCCTTATGACCCAAATCATTCATGAAGGTGGTGATTTATGATGTTACAACCATAGCCAGCCATGTAAGCATACCAACAACCTATAACATGAGGTAGAATTTAGAAGATTGAAGACCAATATGGAGGAGAATTTTTGACATTGGTTTGAAACCTTAATATAACTTAAGGTTATTTATAAAATATTAATGTATATTCTTTAATTAATGTTTCATTTAGAATTATACATGTATTTGCCTCTAAAAGGGTGTCTAGCCATGGAATGATTCTATTTTGACCCAAAAACACCACTAAGACCATCAATTATGCCAAAAAAAGCCTTAATTACTACCATAATTCCATGATCAAATGATTTCATATGTAAAGGGTGTATTTTTATAAGTCAAAAGCTTTTATTTGCCACTATAGGGACCCACACATGGGAAATAATGGATTTTGAGCTTTCCCTAGCTATAATTCATGATTATAATTTAATTTTGACCCCTCGTTTCCCTTCTCCCCATCGATAACATTTCAAGGTTTGAAAACATGAGAAAATTAGGAACTAGTGTTTTGTAGGTGTTTTTAAGTGTGTACAGATTCGTATAGTATGATTAAGGTTTAAAAAGGTTAGGGATATACAAAGGGGATTCAATTAAGACATCATGTAAGATAATCTAGGAGTTTAAATCCAAGAATGATAAAAAATTTACCCCTCCATTCAATCTTCCTCCTTGGTAGCCTCAGATGGCCTCTCAGGTTCTTGTTCATTATGGATAGGAGAGAGAAGATGGTAACTTGAGATCTTATATAGAGGAAGGGGGTCTAGTTCCATTATGATCATTGGAATTATTTTATAGAATGATGGACCATGCCTTATGAATAATGGTTAAGAATTTAAGACAATTAGATTAGGCTTCTACATCTACATAGGGTCAAGAATGAAATGATTTTAGTGTGTTTTTAGCCTAGTTAAAGAAAATGGTAGTTGTGTGTGATTTATACAAGTTTTCCATGTCTTACCATTGTATGATCTACTATACCCAACATCCCCATTTTATTCTTGAAGAAATGAGGGCCCACCTTTTTTAGATTTTGGCCTTGTTTGTTAAGCCTTTCTTTTATGCGTTTATGCAAATTTGTGAATGGATTGATCCTTAATCTTTGTACTTAGAAGAATCGATCATGGTATCATATATTATATGGACTAACTCTATTCATGCCTTTTTGAGATTTTTTTTAATTATGTAGGTTTTTTTGGACTTAGTTTATTCAAAGAAACTTATTCAAGTCTTATTCATCAGGCTTTTTGTTCAAACATTTTATTTAGACATTTTGTCTGATAGATTTTTGGTCTTTTGGTTTTTGTTCAAAATTTGTGTGTAGAAGACTTATTCATCATTTGTTCATTAATTTTATTAGGACTTGGTTTCATTCATAGGAATTACATTCAGGATTTGGTTTTTATATGTTTTGCTTAGGCCTTCTTCTCAGGGCTTTTTTTGGTCTTCAAAACTTTTGTGTCGAATAGATTTGATCTTTGGAGTTTTTGCAATAGACATTTATCCATATAGTTATTCCAAAATGAATTACATTTTATTGTTAATCTGGTCTTCAAACTTTTTTTTGTTAAGAACATTTTTTTGAACAAATTTGGTCATTGAGTTTTTTTATTGGAAAAATTGTTCAAAACAATCATAATCTTTATATACACATCAGGTTCTTTGTTCAGGCATTTTGTTTAAACATTTTATCTGACATATTTTGGTCTTTAGGATTTTTGTTTAGGCTTTGTGTTTGGAATATTTTTTTGTATATTTTGTAAATCTAATTTCTAACACAAAACCCAATTCCAAACTCCTGAATGCTAAAATATTTTTATACTTAGTCGACAAAGGAAAATACTTCCCACTACTCACCAATGCTACCTACCAAATAAACTAACATGATTTAAAGTATGAATAAAATACAAAATAGGTAAATGTTGGGAATTTATAATGCATGAACTATAATTCAATGCTAAAGCTATACATGTGATGTGTATCCATTTAAGTATTCATTACTTGCAAACAAACTCAAATTCAAACTCGACTACTATCTTTTGTGATAAAAGCCCTAGTTATCTGTGAGATTATTACAAGTAAACAAGTGACTAGTGAAGGGAGAATTGTTCATAGAGGACATAATAAAACTAAAAACACTATACATAATTGTAATGGCATATTCATATAAGGCATTCAGGGGAGTACTTTTATCATCACTATTTTATATTAAATTTTTGATAGAATTCATGGATATAGTCTATAATGTTGTAGACACCAAAATTACATCACACATTTGCATAACTCCCTATGTCAAACCCCCCTTGAGCCCCTTTTAATAATTATCCTTCTTAACCGATGATTTTACCCCTCACACATTTTAAATTTAAAATATTTAATTAAGTTAATTAAAAACTACTTATGCCACCTTATTTGGCCACCTCATCCTAAGGCTAATTCTTACCCTCTGAGTCACCTCAAGACTTAGTCCCCTAATCCTAACTACCCATGACTTATTCTCACCCCAAAAATAAACTCTTAACTGACCATATCCTTCTTAACCTCAAATTTATACCATTTCCTAATGGATACCACACTTGGCATGAGAAATAACAAAAAATAGGCTAAATTAGCCCTTTTACCTATTCTCATGCCACCAACATTAGTCAACCCACGGCTGATGTCGGTAGGATCACCGACATCAGTTACTTAAGACAAATTTTGAGCTGATGTTTAGGTTGTCAAAAATTAGAAGAAACTTAATTATTTTTATACAAGCTTTGGCATTCAACTTTATACATTTAGGCTTACCAATACTCTGCACAAGTTAGTCTAGATTAGGAATTGATATATTGTACAAAGCTTGGATTCTTCTAAACTAGAAGCACATGCTTATCTTTATATTCACCTATTGCTTCAACATGCCTCATCAAATCCATCTATCCATCACCCATGGTTCATCCATTTCATTAGCTAAGTATATCTCTATGTTTTGGTAATTCCCTTAAATAGTCATTTTACAATTACTTTGCATTATACTATTTATCATTTTACAAACATCTCAACTCTCCCTACAGAGGAGTTGTAAAACTTCTTCACCTATTTTCCTCTACTCTAAACATACCAACCTTCTATCTATACCCACCTTAATCTTACACACTCCCTTATGACTCTTCCCAACCTCATAAACCTAACCAACATCCACCTCCCAGCTCAGAAAAGTCTCATATAACCCCCTAAGAACCTACAACCCTTATCAACATTAGTCACATAGCTAAAATCAATCATATAGCTGACATCACCCATATCTCTTTACCAACATTGGTAGCCTAACCAATGTTAGTGATTATGTATTTCTACTAACCTCCTTGAGCTTGCCCAAACAACCTCCAAAAACATCAACAACTAGCATTACCTGCACTGTGTCACTTTTTGCTACACTTAGACTACAAGAATGGTAAAAATATTTCTCTCTTACTCTCTATTTTATTTTATTATTAATTTCTAATTTTGTTTCAAAAAGTGGACTATCATCCCTAAGGAAGTTTGACACTTTTAGGAATAAACATGTAGTTTGACAGCCCACTCATATATCTACTAACAAATATTCTGGTGGTGGTATTTTCTTATTCATAGGTAGTCCTCCTTAGCCAAAGAATAGTTATCAAAATAATCTAGATACAATGAGCAACTAATCTAGGTTCTCTCTAATCTCTAATCCCTTTCCATCATCTATGTTTCTCCTTAAACATCAAATAGATTCAAAATTTAGTGAAACATTTTTGACACACTTAGCGGGACCCTAGAGTTCTCCTTGGGTTCATTTCATATTTTAAGCATTCATATAGGTGCATTATAGTGAAATTTTCATTCCCTACACTTTCTCCTTCTTTTCTCCCTCAAAAAAAAATATTCAACATTTTATTTTCTATTTAAAGGCAATAAATTGAAATTTATTCTTCCTTGCCACTCTTCTCTTCCTTTTGCCTCTAAAAGAAACTTATCATTTTTCTTAGAAATTAAAAGAATATCTTCTTTATGTCTTTCTTACATGCACATTAGGGTAGTGAATTTCATTCTCTTCTCCTATTTCATCATTTTTTTCATTCAAATTGAAACACTTCAGATTTGGGTTTAAAACTTACTGCACTTTATTGTTTTTTTTTTTGCATATTAGCTCATCAAGTTAATTACAAGCATTATGAATGAATCATAATACACCCATGTTACACAACCAGATCACACTCATAAAAACAAACATCTAAACTCACTTGAGATTATGCCCATCAAAATTTCATCACCTGATGGATCACCTTACCCTACCTAGCTATCCTACTTGGATTTCACCACCAAGGGGAGAACCCACTCCATTCTTTAGTGGAGTATAAAATCTAGGCAGAAGGTATATTTTGGCTAAGCGACCTGGATTGGCTTTAGGTCCATGAAGTGTGGAGAGAAATATCCCATAATAATCCATGTACCTATTCTAACACAAATTTCCTCTTGAGCACCAAAATAACCCAAAACTAGCTCTAGACTGATTTCTAGTACCTTTGGTAACCAAATTCTCTTCTCACTATCTGATTAAGGCATAAGCCAACACGAGACTAAAATTAATCTCTAGGAGTTAATAATTAGTGGTTGTATGTTTTTTTTCTACTTTTTTATTGCCTTCTATATTTTGGAGTTGGTAAGGACATTTTTCTATTAATTTACAAAATCAACATAATTTATAATACCTAGGTTGTATAACCTATTATATCATGTTTTTTGAGTGTACATTCTCCTTATACAGACCTCTTATATCCTTTATTTTACCTATATTCTACCTCTAGGTTTCTAAAATTTTGGATTTTCCATCTTCCAGGATATCGTAGTGACCAACATCAATTAAACCCACTAACATCAACAGACTTTAACTATCGACATCGGTCAAGTGACTGACATCAATGACTATGTAATTTTAGTTTTCTCAAAACAATAAGCTAAAATAACCTACTTACCTACACCCAAACCTAGTTTTTCCTTATATTATCACTAATACAGAGTATTAAGACTATTTATACTTCTTACATGGTATTGACATGAGCCCAAGCCAAAATTCTTATTGATTACATAAGTTGACAACCACTTCCACCTTTCCCCATTATTTTTGATTTTGTCATGGAGCATACTTCAGATATAGAGCATACTCCTAGCCCTTAAAAAATCCTATTGTGCCTGAAGGATATGAATATTTTGCTAAATTTCTTGATAACAATGTGGTAGCCCTTTAGCATTACCTTTCCATGAGCTGAACTCAAAATTCCTCAAGTGACCCACTATATGGTATGCCAACTTCTATGATAGAGACAAATTTAGTTTCAAATATCTTCGCTATTTTCCCCATGGTTATTCAAACCATCACTTCAACAAGTAACCCAATCATAAACAATGTCCAAAGTTTAGCATCACCAATTTCCCAATCCCACCTAAACCCTACCATGACTTCCTTACCTTTACAACCACAAGCAGTTTAGTCTAGCCTAACCCCATTTAAAAATTTGGCAGTACCTATCCCATCTACTCTCACACCTATAATTACCCAAGTTATGACTCACCCTTCACATAGTATAGCCATGCCAATAACCCAACCTACAATAAAAACATCAACCAAAGCATAGTTTCTAATCCAATGGGATAAGCCCCTTTTGTGTCTGCCCCCTAGCCTATGACTCATTATCCCTATGTTGCATCAACACAACCACAACAATTTATGTCATATGCTCCCTCTACTTCCTATCATCTTCCCTATAACTTAGGGAGCATCTCCCAAACTAATCCCCCTCTAGACCTCATTAAGATGCTGATGGACAAGATGTCTAATCTAGATACATCTGTGTTAGGTTCAAAGAATGTGTTATATTATGATCAGATATACAATGAACCCATCCATCCTTCTGTGCCTATTCTCCCTTATCTAGGACAATGGGAAATCCCCAAATTTACTCATTTCTAGTGTAAATAGGACCTACAATAGCATTTGTGAGCATTTAAAACATGCTTGTTATTTAATAGGGCATGATGATGTGTTATTACTTCACACTTTCCCTATGTCTCTTTCGAGTGCTGCCCTGGATTGGTATAGCTCTATAACTTAGCATTGCCTTTTATCATTTACCCAACTCGCACAAATATTCCTAAACCATTTCTTTATTAACATTTCTAAAAAGGTTTGTATTATGGACCTTTATTCTATTAGACAATTTGATGATGAGTCTATCATAGATTTTGTCACTCACTTGAGAGGCTTAATTAATCAAATCTCCTTCTCGTTACCCTAACCTGAGATTTTTGAGCTCTTCTCAAGGGCATGTGCTAAGCACATTTTATCCACACTCTAAGTACAAACTTTCCTCAAATTTTATGAAGCCTTTATAATGGCACAAAAAATCAAGATTTAGGCTATAGATGAAGATAGAGTCAAGTTGCATAGTAAGAATGCCAATTCTAAATAGAATGACTCCTCTTCTTCTAAAACTTCTCCTTCTAAAAAAAAATATAAAGGCTCCACCAATATGGTGGTCATTAAATAATATTCTTCCAAAACTACAAACCAACCTAATTTATTAACTTCCCTAAATCTGATAAAGAAATTCTAATAACAGTATGAATAAAGATAATACACTCATATTGGGGAGTCATACACTTTTGTTTTGAAAAAAATATTGCAATAAGGAGACATAACCCTTCCTCAAATCCAGCCTCTTACACAGTTTGACCCCTTCCATCCTCTTCTAACTTGGTATAAAGAGGATGATTTTGAATCTACCATCGACTCAAAGGCCACAATTCTAATAAATATAAAACATTTAAGAACATTATTCAAGACATGCTTGATAGGGGTGATCTCATCTTAGATAACCCTAATATGCATGCTAACCAAAATATGGATTTGACTAAATAGTCTTTTCTTAACCATTCACCCAAGAATAATATTGTTTAGACCATGACTAATAACTCATGTGATCATAATATCCATATGGTTAATATGGTCTTCTTTTACCTCCAGTTTAACCTCTCCCACAATAAGAGGCACCCATTTTAGATGCTTCTCCCCCATAATTTATGGAACTTGTTTTTCCCATTCTTCCTCCTTAGGTAGAAGAGCCTAATTCACCCATTATACTCCCACATGAGGAAGATTCTCCTTTACCACTCCATTTTCCATAAGAGGAACCTGTATTTCTAGTTCCTTTTGCACCAATGTTACCTATCCTCTTACCACTTGAGTACCACACCTTACCCATTTCACAACTACATGTTGAGGGGAACATCATTCCTATGTTATACCCTCTTGAGCAATCCTCTTCACCTATATCTCCTCTAGAAATAGAAAGTATTACCCCATCCACTCTTCCTTTACACCTACAAGAGTCAGTGTTATCTACCCCTACATTAGATGAGAAACCTATTGTGCCTACTCTAATTCCACCAATTTTACCACTTCTTTTACCTATGGAGGATCATACTTTACATGTTCCTCACCCACATTTTGAAAGAGAAATTATACCTATGTTATATCCCCTTGAGGAGCCTTATTTTCCTACCTCTCCTCCACCCATGGAAGATCATGCCTCTTCTCCTGTCTATGTCAAATAAGACCCTGTTATAGTTCTTTCTCATCTTTGGCTTGAGGTAGAAAAGACCAATAATTTCCATATTTCTCAATCACCTTATCCTTCTAAAGAATCAAATGTAAGACCTACATCAAATTCATCTAAACCCTTCTCACAATTATTGAAAAATTTAGAATTTATTGACTCCATGAAGCTAGATCATGTGGCATTTTAGGACAGAGTTAAAACTCCTTATCCTATAAAACAAGTGTCAACCTTTGCCATCAACCCTCTCACTACCCTTTAACCAAAGGTATTTAACAAATTTAGAGCATCTTCACTAAAATCACTATAAGTTCATCCTCCTATGTCAGATCCCTCACCCTCATAGACATCTACCACATTTAAGCAGATCAGGTCTTTAGGCATATGTCTAGTCTCTAATCTACTTCATCCACAAGTGAAATTAGATCTGACTCTCCAACCATAAGTTTGAGTTTTATGGCTTGAACTATTAAAAAAAATTAATCTTATTATATCTCATCGATCCTTCTCTCTTCCATCCTCAACTTTGTCATCAATTTTAAGACCACACCCCTCTACTTTAGTAGGAGTATCACTAATCCAAGCAAAATAAAAGGTTAAGCTACCTCCACTACTACCTTTACCACCTAGTAGCCCTTTCATATTTGACACCATGATACCTAACACCAATAAAGTGTCAACAAAAAATGTGACTCCACCACCACCTAAAAAGGTTCCACATAAAATCACTCCTATGACACCTAAACTAAAGAAGGTGTCCACTCTTATTACAATAAGTGCTAGCCCACTCACAGGCTCTTAGATCTTTTTCCTATGTCAATTGTTGAAATTTTTCATAATAAATATTCCTCCCATTAATCCTTATAGCCCTCTTAGACTAAAGACATCTTGGTTTAATGATACACAAGTGTTTCTATATCATCATTCACCTAGACATGATATTGAGAGTTGTAAAGCTCTCACAGTAGTCATTCAATAACACTTTGATGTCAATACTCTCTGTGTTGATAATCCCATTAACCTTCATGTTATTCCACCTCTGTCATCCAAAATACCTCATACTATTCCACCTAAATTCAAACCCAAAAATGTTGTCATACCCCCTTTACCACCTCCTTCACCTATGTTTTAGATCAACATGATTAATGTGGCCACACAGTCACAATAAAAAAAGGATAAATGTAAGGAAAATGTCACTTGCCCTTGGGATCATCCCTTCTCCAAAGACACTCCTCCTTTGAATCCTAAGATTTCCATCTTGGATGTCTCAAAACCAATGTATTTAGAAGTTATTTAAAGCTCGATGGTGAAATAACTTCACCAAACCCTTGTGAAAATGTCCTTGTATGAGTTGATCCAAAACTCACCCAAACACTGTCAAGCTTTTATTAGTGCCTTTCAAGTGGTTGAGGTATAACCTAATGATCCCCAACCTCTTATACCTTTGGTAAACTCTCTAAACTTCATCTCCCTAATTTCCTTTAGTGATGCAAAAATTCCACTTTAACACCCTGAAGATCAAGATTCTACCCTTTTTATCACTACCTATATAGATCAAAATCATGTCAAAAGAGTCATGATCAATAGGGGATCTATTATTAATATTATCTCTACCCATGCCTATAAACAACTATCTCTTCTTAATAATTACATGTCTCAAACCGATCTGGTGCTCCACTCCTTTAATGATATCACAGCTACTATAGTGGGCATTATCATTTTACATATACATGTGGGTCCTCACACAATTCCTAAGATCTTCTATGTTGTTAAAAGAGAGTTATAATACAACATACTACTTGGACAACCTTGGATATGTGCTATGACATGTGTACCCTCAACTTTGCACTGTTGTGTCAAGTTTGAGCACAATGGTCAAGTGCATGTTATTCTCACCTACCCACCTCAATTTAAATCATGAAACATGACTTATAGTCCCAATGATTTTCTCATTAAATTAAATACATAATATTCTCCACATGATAATTTTGAAGCTTCCAAAAGCTGCACTACCCTGGTTACATAGATAATGGTGACACAAATTCTTGATAAAGACCCCATGGAGGAAACTTTCAAATGTCTATCACTCAAAGAATATCATTTTTTGACACTCGACATGTTATATACTCCATAAGAGTATGAAAATCTTCATATGTACCCAAATTATGATCCCCATATTGGGATGGTCATCCCTTATGGACCCCCTAACCTTCAAACTAATTTCATATATGGGGGAATTGATCAAGCTCCCACTATCGACAATCCATACTCTTTGCCATAATTATTTACTTGTGACTTCTCTTTTCTGGGCAAGCATAGCTTTGATCACACCTATCTTTATAGTTGTGCCTAGAAAGGATTTGGTTTGGGTTTCTAGGAGTAAGGTGTTCTTATGTCCATTGAATATCTCACCACTAAAACCATTGAAATTTCCAAAAAGAATTATGGAATGGGTTATGATGAACCAACTAAACTCACCAAAAATTCTCATATACCGATTATCAAAGATCCAGTCTCTCCTTCTCCATCCTTTCCCCCACCATTACCTACTAAATTAGAGGTTTCTATACCTCATAATTTTTTTTCAATAAATTCCATCCTTTTGAGGCCTCTCACCTATCACCAGGGTAAGGAAACAAGGTCCCTTCCTCTCATTCATCCTAAAATGATTGATTGAGACTCTCCCACTATCAACACTATCCAATGTCAAGATGATGATTCTATTCTCATATACATGGGTGCATATGATTTATATATCCAATGCTCATTCCCATCCAAAATGTAGGCTATTTTAAATGAATCAACCATTGACATTAATTCACCCTCTCAAAATAACCCCCATGTCATTAAAATTGGCCAGTCTTTGGATTCCTTTGAGAAATCTCATTATGCCACATTTCTTAATGACCATAGAAAATCCTTCACTTGGTCTTATAATGACATGCTTGGTATCAACCCTTATATCATCACCCACAACATTATCATGAAATAAGATACTAATCTTGTTAAGTAGAATATTTGTAAAATTCACCCTCGTATTGCTCTCTTTTTCAAAGAAGAGCTCCAGCACCTCCTTTCAGTTAACTTTATCCAACCCATCAACTACCTACAATGGGTTTCCAATGTTGTTCCTATCATAAAAGTGACCAGAGGAATTTGCATCTGCACTAACTATCATGACTTAAACCTCACTTGTCCAAAAAATGACTTCGCTTTGCCAAGTATTAATGAACTTGTTGATCTAATAGTCGACCATAAGATGATATCACTTATGGATGGGTTTTTATGTTACAATAAAATCTTGGTTATTCTTAAGGATCAACATAAGACACCTTTCATTACCCCATAAGGGACTTTCTGTTATCAAGTCATGCCCTTTAGTTTGAATAATGTTGGTGCTACCTACTAACGCACCATGACTTACATCTTCCATGATCTCCTACACAAAATTATGGAATAATATATGGATGACTTACTTGGAAAGTCTAAAATTTGCCAAAATCACTTGATAATTCTCAAATCATATTCACTCATCTCCTCCAATATAACATTCAACTAAACCCAAAGAAATGTGTCTTTGGTGTCCTTTCTGATAATCTCTTAGGTTTTATCATTTCTCTCGATGGTATTGAAGTTAACCCAACTAAGGTTCAAAAAATACTAGAGATGCCTCCACCTACTAATATCAAACAAATCTATAGCCTACAAGGTAAGCTTCAGTCAATCCACTACTTAATCTCTTATTTGTTAGATCATTGTCAACCCTTTCACCATATCCTCAAAAAATATGTCTCCTTCTATTGGAATATTTTAAGGAAGCCTTTGATGCAATCAAAGGGTATCTCCTTTTCCCACTAGTTCTTATTCCACCTAAGGAAAATTATCCTTTCTACCTTTACATCTCTATAACAAACCATTCTCTAGGTGTTATGATTACACATCGAGATGATCACCATTGAGAATAAACAGTTTACTACATAAGCCACACAATTATTGATTATGAAAATTGATATACCCATACTA